>OMMV01190395.1:0-11896 GCA_900302635.1 Chatrabus melanurus
GTCTGACTTTTTTTTTTTTTTTTGTGCTTGTAATTCGAGCCCGACCAATATATCGGTTGGCCGATAATATCGGCCGATATGAGCCGTTCACAAACATCGGTATCAGTGTTATTTTTGCCGATATGAAAACTTTTATTTTGCCTAATGAACAATGCAGAAAACACTTTGGCTGTTGGAAATGGTGTCATTACATAGTTTGTTCAGCAGAGGGCGCTCTGACAGCATTGTTTACAATGCTGTCAAGCATGGGTGAGACCCCCATCACCCCATGGTCACATTAGCTACAAGAGACAGAGGAAAAGTGACCAGCTGCCGTTCATTTTCAATCAGAGTGGACACTTTACAGCGACAAGAGACAAGTGGGCGCTATGCCGCTGGATAGGCGGGGCCAAAATAGACGAGAAGTCTATTTTATGCAAATGCTGAGGGAAGCGACACAGCGACTGCAGATCTGACTGATGGAAGCGTGACGTTCACTGGTGGGTTGCTCGAACAAAATAATCCAAGATGACGGAATATGATCCCAGACAGCTGGATTTCTGTATAAATCTAATATGTTTGGCATTTTTTGTCATATTTTGGAAAAATTTGTGAGCAATGAACACTTTCATATATCAGCAGATATATCGGTATCGGAAATTTTTTACTCCCCAATATCGGTATCGGCCCCCAAACAAATCTATATCGGTCGGGCTTTACTTATAATGTGGCAGTTAAACGAGTGAAGGGAGGGGCTGAGGGGGCTGCGTGTCTGTAGCGTGAAGTTGTGTGTTAACTGGATGAGACGAAGACGCCACTTTTGGCATCGATTCGGTTGCAAATGAGTATCTAATCCGACACAAATTTTTAGTGTCGGATTAATATCAGAGTATCGATTTTTTTTTTTGACAACCCCAATTAGCGGCACCAGTTGATGAACAACACATTCCGCGGTATTTGACGCATAAAAACACCGTAGTCGGCTTCCAGTTTTCACGCCGAGCACAAAAAAGAATCCGAGATATCAGAAAGTGAGGACGGAGTGCGTGCCGCGCTTTCACCTTGTGCCTTCCTGAGCCAAGCGCAGGCGGGGCCGAGGAGCCTGGGAGTCCACTCAACTCAGGGGGGAAAATAATTAATAAAAAATTCCCGACTTTTTCCGAGTGGTGCGCCTGCTGGGAAGGACTTCGCACCAAATGTGGCCAAGTGGGAGCTGCTCCGGGGCAATCGTACGAGGCGCGCAGAGTTGTAGCTCAGCCCGTTTCAGCGCCAGGTGTAAGAGTAGCTTTAAGGTGCGTCTCGTATTCCCCGCGGATAAAAAAAAAGCGATTAATAGTTGAACTGCTTTTTGACCATTTTTCCGACTCTTACTTTGTCCTGCCCAGCTCTTTGCGCGTTCCATAAATCCATTTCTAAATCTGCACTCGTGCTTGCGTGTGCAGGAGTTGATGCACTCACCTATCCAGCACTCCAGTCTGGCACAAGGGGAGGTCTTGACCACGTCGGGTGGATCCACTCCCACGTTGAGACACAAGACCAGCGCCACACTCACCGTCTTCATCTGGGAGAGAATGCACAGAACGCAACATTACAGCGTTACGTTACTCACAGATGGGGCCGGATTAACAAAGGAACTTACAGGTCCCGCCAAGTGACCTTTCTGTCATATCTCAGCAACCACTTAAGACAGAGACTTGGTGTTCAGTTCACATGAAACTTTTCTGGAAGGGCTTTCATGACATGTTAATTTGGTTGCTATGGAAACATGGTTGCTCAGGAAAATTGTTTCTTGAATATCTCAGGAACTACTTATGATATAGAACTTTCATATGATCAAAACATCACGTGTTATACACGTGATGTTTTGATCATATGAAAGTTCTTCGGAAGGGCTTTCATGATATGTTAATTTGGTTGCTATGGTTACCATGGTTGCTGGCGAAACGTTCTTTTTTGAATATCTCAGGAACTACTTATGATAGAGAGTTGATGTTTGCTCATATGAAAGGCCTTTCGAAGGTCTTCCAGGCACTGCTGATTTGGTTGCTAGGGTAAACAATGGTTGCTACTTATGATAGACACTTGATGTTTAGCTCATATTACAGTTATTATATATTAGACTCAAGAATAAAAAAAGGAATGTTTTGTTTCTGTGAAAAAAAGGTTGACTTGTGATTCTTCCACCCTGGGACATCCCACTTGTGGGGCTTTAAGCACTGCTTCTAGTATTCCTAATATCTGTAATTCTACAATTAAAAAATAAATAAATAAATAAAAATCCAATAAATCATGCAGAAAAGTGACAACATTGGGATGCAAAAAGGTTTTGAATATGGGCATATTTTCAGCTTTGGGGTTTCTTTTTATCAAATGAAACCACCTCAGAGTGAATGTTGAGATGATCGGTATTCCAGGAAAAAAGAATCAAGGCAATACCTTGAACCAATTTCACAAAATTAAAATAACTTTACAAATGTGTTGAAATTTATTATTTTGCTCTGCAAAATATAAACCTAAAAAAAAAATCTGTGAAATAAATGAAGGAAATTGAAATGATTCTATTTCTATATATCCATCAGCAACCAGGGCAGAGAAATGATGTGTATTTTGAGCCATCGCTTCAAGTTTTCTTGCAAAATTACCAGAATCCATGAACTGACGGAAAATTATGGCACTCAATTTACACTCTATTTTGATCAATTAACCAATGCTTGTTAACAATGTTGAAACATGTTCAAATTGATGGACATATGCAATTTATTATGAATATTCAGTGTTTCTTATTGTTGTGGGAGGAAGTCAGTGAGGAAGAAAAAAAACAATAATCCATAGTCTTCTATCTGCACAGGAATGCAAAATTGCTCTGTATTTACTATATAGTGTTCTTACAACAAATGTATCACACTCGAATGGCTTTATTAAACCATGCCAAAAAAGTATTTTGACTCAAAGTTAATTTTTCATGAATGAGAGACAGAAAAGTGGATATTATGGACCTTCAAACAACCACAACTTTCTCAATATTGGAATATTCCTATTCCGCTTTCTCCTCCTGCTTCAGGGAATCGGTCTCTATAAAACGACCCTAATGATTGCAGAACCAAACTGACAGATAATATTGTATGTATCTGGAAAGTGTTAATTCTCAACAGACCCTAAACCTGAAAATATGCCCAGATAAATATTGCGTTTGGTTTGTTGGTGGGCTGCAAAGCCCCAGTTTGCGACAATGTGACTCTGCATGTAGATAAATTAAAATTTTCTACTCATACGTGAGATTAATGAATTAACTGGAAATGGGCAGATTTATATGACGTATAATAATTACAATCTAGGGAGACCCACAAGCCGTGCAGAGGCACTGAAAGGCATATTTCCTGCACCATCACACAGTGTTGGAGGTAGAGATTACAGACATTTCTACTCTTCCCAACTGCTGGCCGCTGAAACGCCAGCGGAGCGAGCAGTGAAGGTTAACCGTCTTGCCCAGGGGAACCTCAGCAGTCATTACTTAGAAATAAGGGAATAAAACTCCATCTACCGAGCGCACATTTCCACATCTAATCCAAGCATTAAAGGAAACGGGATACTTCAAAAGAAAGTGCACTTTTTTTGTTGTGCTTTTGACGTCTGATTCCTAGCCCACTTCCGAATGGTCATGTGGTCACATGACTGGACACGTCACGGCCGAGTGACACCAAGCAGGACTTCTCTCTTCTCAGTATTTACTTCCACTTTGGGAACAACATATGTGCTCACGTAAGCACAGCCACTAAAACACAATGACCGCATTAAATAGGGAGCGGCGCCAAACACGCCCTCCTCTGACCTTCTCCAATAAAAGCACCAGGAGAATAAATGTACTATTTCTCTCTCCTTTCATTTTCTGCTTTTTCAAATAGTTTTTGTCAGCCAAGTCTGTTCGTCACTAAGTGTGAGCTGCCTCTCCGCCACCATCAGCTGCGTTTTTCCTGCACTCGCAGTCACCAAGACGCCTTCTGGCAACTATAAACCCCCAACTGGCATGGGGGGGAAAAAAGTAAAAATTAGCTTTAGAAATAAAAAAAATTAGACTTTCATCTTATTGTCTTGCATCTTCTGAGGAACTGGTTTTTTTTACGACTGCAGTCCTGCACTACGGCTCAGTCTTGACCAACGGTTGCGTGTCTGCTCGCCTTTACAACTCATCACTGGGGGGGCGGCGCCACATACCGCAACAGAAAATGCAGCACAGAAGAAGGAAGAAATGTAGTTTGCAGTGTCTCTTCCTCCCAGGTCCTCTTTACTTGCCTCTGTAACCACGCCCACACTTGACTCCTTAGCAGCGCCCGGTACAAGTAAATGGGACTTGGATATCAGCATCAGTGCAACTGTGACGGTTGTGGAGAAAAACCTGTTTTTCCCCGTGGTCTCTAAAGGGGAGGGGGGTGCCTGGAATGTGCACGGTTCTCCCCATCAATCACCCTTCCCTGACACATATGCAAACGATCTGTGGTCCACCTCCCGACCCCAGGGAAGGGTCGGGTTCCAATCACCGTTATTGGTAAAATTAATTAAGAGCTGGGATAAAAAGAGCCAAACATGCAGACTAAGTAGGATCTGGTAGCAAGAGACGTTCAATAAGGAATGGCACCGCGAGTGCGAGTAAAGATGACTTGGGAGGAAAAAGATTCATCTGGTTTTTTTTCATGCTTGATGTTTTGAAATGACTTTGTCCGGGTTCAAGCCGGTCTTGCAGCAGAAACGACGCACAGCTAGGAGATGCCAGGGGTGCATGTCAGCACTCCAAAAAGCCTCTGCGCTGTTTGATTACCCATATGTGCCGCAGTGAAAACCGGACTTAAAAGAAGACTCCCTATCCTCCTCATCTACTGCACCATTACAGAATCCAATCTGCAGCTACTCTCCGTTGTTGCAGGGAACAGGTTGTTCTGGTGCCGAGCAGATTGCACGGCACGGCTGCGTGGGATTTTAGAATTTTTTAGCCATAAAGCTGCAGATCAACAGAAGAAAAACTTTTCCCTGGACAAAACGGTCAAAAACCTTCTGTTGTAGAAAAACTACAGGAAGCACTGATGTGTTCTTGGACGCAGAACAGATGCATCGTGACAACATACTGAGAGACAGCCACGTAACAACAGCAACAACAGCAGCAGCAGCAGCAGCAGCAGAGACCTGGATGGGTGAGCAGAAGGCAAGATGAGAAACAAGCCAGCTGAAACTGAACCACTGATCCATGATGTATGTGGCACGTCATAAAACGCACACAGAGACGCTTAATCAAACGGCACAGGTCTGCCACGGTGCAAACCGCACCGCCACCTTCTCAGAGGTACTGCGGTGCATCACTGACAACATCAGCACCCACTGCACCATGGGATTTCACGATGAAGCATTTACACAAGCAGCATCAGGATGCCTCGGGATTATAAGACACACTAGTCTGCAGTATGCATTCATTATTCAAAGCGCTCAACGGTAAAACAAATTCGCACACCGCTTTCACAGTACCACATTGTTTAAATGCACAGAACTCACAATCAGAATGTCGAATGAACAATTATAACTTTGCTGCAACATTCATCAAACTGTGTAAGTCTGGAAGGGACCAACAGTCAACTGGTTGGAAAAGAAATACCGCAGTCAACCTTTTAAGTGCGCCAAAAAAAACCGGTCTTTATTGAATACAGGAATGCAGGAACAGTGAAGAATATGAACTGCAAAAATGAGCAAATATTAAAAACAAACTTGGGAAAATTTCGAATGAGTGGACTTCGCTGTTCGAGTGTAATCCCACACGCCTGGAGGGTTTACAGCCACGTGTCTTTACACACTGCAAAGTAGGTCAACGCAATGGATCCAAAGTGACCTTTTGCAGGTTGCGTTACACTTTCTATACCACCTGTGCCGTATGGATCACCATTATACATGCAGGAGGTGACGGCGGGGGCAAGCAGTTAGCCGCGCTGCGAAGGTAATTAAGACACCCGCTGCCTTCTCATCGACCAAACAAAAGGTCACGCCGCTCGTGGGACTTAATAGGACACGACTGAACACGTGCACACACGTGAACTCATCAACAGCACATTGAATTTCCACCTCCTCAACGCAGAACTTGTTTGTTTTTTTTTGTTGTTGTTGCCAATCTGCATCTTCTGCATTAAAACTCTATTCTATCTATGAAGAACTGAAAAGTGACGCCAACACTTTTCTCCTGGGGTCTGAGAACGAGTGCCGTACGTTTGCAGCACTTGAGGAGCGGAGTGAGGAATCGGGGTGTCTGGGTTTGCGATTTCCCCGGATCAAGACCAAGATCCAGGCTTTCACTGGCTTCCTGGACTCGGCCATCAGAGTTATACCTGCATACAGAAAAAGTGCAGAGGGATTCACTGATCTCGGAACTGACGTTCATGTCTCCGGGTCCTGTGCCTTTGAGGTCGAGTGGCTGGGAAGAGCTTTTGGAATGATGAGGTCACTGGACAGAGGTGTTTGGTGAGGCTGATGCCTTTACAGGAGAAAGAAGTCTTTAGGGTCCTAGTGTTTCCTGACTTACTGTTTGGTTGTGAGACTTGGACGATAACCAGTGACCTAAGGTTTCAACTGGATGCGTTTGGCACCAAGTCTCTTGGGAGCATCCTCGGGTAGTTTAACATAATCAGATGAGGTCTACAGTCTCATTTACACCCTATGCAAAAAACGGATATGGATTCCGGTAGTATTGCTCCGTTTCGTCCGCAAGGAACGGACGAAACGGAGCAATACCACCAGAAATCGTGGTGCCAGTATAGAGTCAGTAGTCCAACCAGTCAGGAAAACAACGAAGAAGAGTCTCAATGGGCAAACCAAAGAGTAGAACTCTCCATTAATGTGGCGACTTGCATTAAGTGGTCTCACGTTCCACTGTTGCGTACAGCTTTTGTGCTTCTGCCTTGAATGATGACCAGAAAAATCACCTCCTCTATAGTCGGCATTTTTGTTGATGTCTGCAACTTGGCACTCGGCGCTGCCCTCTCGAGGATGTATTGCGTAACGTCCATACCAATGCAAAAGATGCACGGAGGTATGACGGAGATGACGTTTGGGACGGACGCATGTATTTACGTACGGAAATTGAGTATAAATCCAGCTTACCACTTGCACCGTGACATTTTGGCCATGCGGTGCCCTTCTCTGGGCATGATCCAGCAGGCAGGTACCTCAGTGTTGAGGGCCCCAGCCAAGGGGACGCCCACATTTCACCCGACTGCGACAGATAGAGGGAGGTGGGGATGGACCAGGATCCAGGGCGATTCCGTAATGTGGTGGATGCGGTGCCAGCACATGAACCCAGACCACACCTGGTCCGAAAATAAGTCAAGATAACGACTTTAAAATATCTCGTTTGCAAAGCTCAGATGATCCGATTACAAAGCAAAGCAGAAAATCATCTCATTGGAGGAGAACTTGGTTGAATAATTGTTTCAGGACTTGATCATCAATATTGATCATTCAAATTTTATTTGAGTGACTTTTTCACTCGATCTGAGGAAAAAAAGGTTTGATGCATTTAGACCCACTGCTGAAAGAACATCAATGTGCAAGCAGCGTTTTACAGTATGCAGCCAAACATACGTGCTATAAAACCATAACTGTGATGTTCTGAGCCCCGACGCCTTACCTTGATATAACTATTAGAGTGCATTTATGAGCCAGACGCATTAAAACGTCTACATCCACATGCAAGGTGAAAACACTTGTCTCAATACAAAACATATGCTGTAAACTAAAAAAAAAAAAAACCATTTGGGAGCACCAAGGGCAGGTTTGACCTTTAAATTCAACAGCTGAAATAACAGCACGCCTGCAGAAGTACAGGAAAAAGAAAAAAAAAGAGAGAGAGCAAGAGGTAAAATAAGACATCGCTTTCATAACGGGCATAACAGAGAAATTTATTGAGTCTCTGTGGGAGATGATAAGCCACCATTTATTTACACATTCCAACATTTTGAAACAGAAAGCACTTCTATAAATGCAACACACACACAAAAAACACCCCAAAATATTTTATCTGATTATCGATCAGATAAAATAAGACATCCGAGGACATCAGCTTGGGCTCTGAAATTTTACAGAACAGAATAATAAGATTAATAATAATAATCGTTTACGACGGCACTACTGCAAAGGAAACGAAACCATTAAGATCTTATCAAAACCTCAGCAAACGGAAAGCAGGATGGTTCGACTTAATAACAACACAGCTGTACAGTGACGCCGAGATAAGCGTCCATGGAGTCATGAGGTCGCTGGACAGAGGTGTTTGGCGATGCCGATATCTTTGCAGGAGAATGAAAGTCCAAGTCTTTAGGGTTCCTGGTGCTTCCTGTCTTACTGTACGGTTGTGAGACTTGGATGATAACCAGCGACCAAAGGCTACGACTGGATGTCTTTGGTACCAAGTCTCTTCGGAGGATCCTTGGGTACCGCTGGAATGACTTTGTGTCAAACTAGCGGTTACTTCGAGCGACTCAGATGAGGAGTATCACTTGCACAGTGTGGCAACATCAGCTACGGCGTTTTGGCCATGCGGCGCGTTTCCATGTGAATAATCCGGCATGTAGGCGCCTCAGTGTCGAGGACCCCAGTGGCTAGAGCAGGCCAAGGAGGCGCCCACATTTCGCCTGGCTGCGGCGGACAGATGGTTACTTTTGAGAGGTGGAAATAGGCCGGCTGTCTGCCTGGGTGGTTGCCATCCAGGAACCAGGCCAGTTCAGTGGTTGCGGTGCATGTGGAGCCGCACGGCGCCAGCGCATGCTCGCAGACTTGACTGTGCAAAACACTAAAACGCTGTCATCTTTCAATTAAGCAAATCATTGTCCGTCTCATCTCACGGCGCCGTTCGTCTCCCGCTACAGGCGGACGTGATTCCGCTGTAACGAGCGGCGTGACGGTTTTTAATCCCGTCAACGTGTGAATGCACCATGAGCTTTTGATCACGCAGCAGGAGGGCAGAATGAGAGAGCGAGGGGTAGAAGAAAGACAGAAACATATTTGCATATGAATGCATGGTTTTTTTCCCCGTTTTCGTCTATAAGTGGATGCCATCCTCCAGTCATTAATAAACTGGGCCTTTCCAGCCTTTCCGCTCCAGTGCTCCTCCCAGCATGCTCCATGGGCCAGTGGTCCCCATTCTATTTGTTAGACCTTCAGTAAAATTGACTAAAATAGTAGAGAGTATTGATCTACTGCTCCATGCATGCCACATCCAGCTGCCAGCTTCAGGCCAGCCGTTTCATGACAAAAGTAAAAATACACGACCATGCGTAGGAGATCAGCCAATCAGGGCCAATCAGGGTAATTTATGATGGACTGTATTCAACTTTGCAAAGTTTGATCCCTTTTTTTTTTTTTAAGATTCCGGCAGTCGTAAACGGCTTCCTTGTGTGTCGACGCAGAGTGAGTCATTCATTTCAATTAAAGTGACATCAAACAGTACAGCAGAATGCGAGCACAGCAGCTTTTTTCCCGCCAAAGCGCCTCTAAAGTGGGAAATAAATGCCACGAAATGCATTTAACCTTCGGTGTGTTTTCCCAACTGCGACTGAAGAATGGCTGTCTAATTTCCATGTTTCATAAAAACCCTTTTCAAAAAGCGCTCGAGCAATCCTGCCGACAAAGAAGCAAGAGTTGCACTGAAAACAGCGTATGCGCCTCCACCAAGGACCAAACCAGCCCAGAACTTTCA
This sequence comes from Chatrabus melanurus, assembly GCA_900302635.1. Lineage (NCBI taxonomy): Eukaryota > Metazoa > Chordata > Actinopteri > Batrachoidiformes > Batrachoididae > Chatrabus > Chatrabus melanurus. The sequence continues at coordinate 9,704 of OMMV01190395.1, forward strand.
CCACGAGAGAAAGTGATCATTAGTGCCTGTGCTTTATGACTGTTGACGAGATACAATTATGCAATTCCTCACTGTTCACATGCAAAACGGTTACCCGCCCCAGAGCAACATTTTTGTTTCAAAGCAACGCATGCCCATCTTCACCATTAAAATTTAATTAAAATAATAATAAATGAATCAGTTCTATGGTCATCGACTAGGATGAGCCGAACACACATACCAAGTTTGGTGACAATCAAGCAATTAGGAAAGAAGTTATTGTGCACTCAAGATTTTTTTACAAAGCATGCTCCAGTGACCTTGGCCTTTGATCTTTTGACCCCAAAATCAATAGGCTTCTTTGGGTCAATGCACCCAACACATGTACCAAGTTTGGTGACAACGGGGCCGGTACAACTGAAGTAATCTCTCTCACAAATGAAATGCCGCATGACTGAGCGTTCCCCCGCGCACAGCGACGTCTCGACCGCCGGCTGCACCGTGGTGAAAAATAAAACGGAATTGGCATAAAAATAAATAAATAAAGCAGAGCTTGTGTTTTTATTTTTAAAGCAGTAATTCTGTTCTCTGTGACCTCTGATCAAGTAAAAAAGTACAGGAATGTGACATTGAGCTTCAAAGCGTTCCAATTTAGTCAAATATGCAGCATTTTTGATAAGGAATTTGAAAAGCATAGCTTGGATTGATTTATTTATTTACTGTATTATTTTATTTATTTATTTTTATAAATGCATACAGAGCGATGAGCGGGCAAACAAAACAAAAAGGCAAATATGCCCCCTGGGCATGCTCTAGGGAAACGCAGAAAAAAAAAGAAAGAAAAAACTAAATTACCATGAATCCTCTAATTACGACACCGAGGGGATATTTAACGCACAAAATGAGTCACAAAGAAGCAAATAATGGCCTTGAAAAATATTATTGCAGTTTTTAAGGGACATAAAAATGTCTCAACTAAACCAAAGTATCACAGGTGTATATAAAAAATAAAATAAAAATCTCATACAGACACAAATCCCACTTTTCCCGAGCACACGGAGGTCAAAGGTCAACCCAATGTCTGTATGAACTGTGCATCTCCATTCATTGTGTTGTTGCTATGATCACACATCAGTGCAAAAAAAATCACCAGCGGCAAACCTGATTCAGAGCTGTGAGCTGCAAGTTTTCTGCAACTGAAAATGTGTATTCTGGATAATAAGCTGCGTTCATTGACTGAATTCAAGTAACGATGCAGAAGATAAAGCAGCACCGACCGCCTGTCATGTTTCCACATTACTACAATGAGCTTGGTTATTGATGAATTATTGAGTTCATTTTACCGCTGCAGGCTTTGCATGCGTGCAAACCAACAAGGAAGGATACAAGAAAACAAAAAAACAACAACAACAACAAAAACTAAATGATGCACGTGTTCGTGCACGTGCACGCAATTTACCGACAGCTAAGTGGAAAGACGCAGGATAATTAACCGTTTGTCATCCAGGAACCATCGTTCCAGGTTCTACAAATTGAACAGGATGTCCAAATAAAATAAGATTTAAATCCGACTGTAGTCGGCGCTCGAGAGCCATTAGCAACGTGATGTCACAGCAGGGATACAAACGGATAAACAGCCCGATACAGAAGCTCAAACTTTAAATTCTGTTCATAGTACAGTGCATAAGCACAACAGCTGTGCATTTTATGACTAAAGCATGAAATTCCCACCACAGTCAGGACAAAGCATAAGGTTTATTTCCAATGTGGAGGCAAGCTGGATTTGACCTGTGAGGACCATGAGAGGTCAGTGAAGGATTACAGAGGGGTCAAATTTTAAAAATCCTCCAATCATATTGAAAACATAAACCATATTATTTGTCTGATCATAAAGATTCTAAAAAGTTATAGTTTGGACTATCTGTGACTGAATGTTATGGAGTTATGGGGCAAAAACAGCAAAAAATGGTGACAAAAGGTCAATTTCAGTTTGTACAGGGGTCAAAAGTTAAAAGTTGCTCCAATTTTGGTAAAAAGTGATGCAAATTACTGGTTGAGCTAATATGGTTTTAATAAGGAATAGTTTGCACCATCTGCTATGCTTAGTTATATTATGGGGTAACATATGTCATAGTATCCAATGGATGTTGACCTTGTTGTGGGATGTCCCATGAAATGGACAGACCACCTAGCAATACTCCAGCAGGAGCCTGA
>OMMV01190421.1:0-10048 GCA_900302635.1 Chatrabus melanurus
ATATATATATATATTTTTCCCCCCCAAAGCTACAGGGAGCCACTGCAGAGGGGCTAAAGAGCCGCATGTGGCTCCGGAGCCGCGGGTTGCCGACCCCCGGCCTAGTGGATAACTTGCAGATGATTTGTAGTTCATCAAGATTTTTTGAACATTTCCAAACCTCAGCTATTGCACCTTCATTGCCATGCAGATGATTACTGGTAACAAGCAACTTGCGTTTATTTACAGCATGTTCACCTCAACTAAACACAGGCTATTGTTGCACATGTGAGACGGCCGTTTGGGTCGCTGGTAAAACATTTGGTTGGTATAAATGTTATATGTTTCATCAACGTACAGTCTAACATCATCAGCAAAGTCAGGAAAGACAGTATTTATTTTGAAATAGTTTATTCATGGAATTGTACGTAGGTGAAGTTAAATTCACAGTTTAAAAGAAATTTCCATTTCAAGAGCTGTACATTACCTGCAAGGAGAAAAAAAACATACATTTAGAAGAGAATCAATGGTGCTTCCCTTTATTTCATTTGGTGAACTTTGTAAATTGTATACCAAATTAAATTTTTTGTTTAATTGTACTAATCAGTAGGTGTCAGTTTCAGTATATAATCTCATCAATCTTTAGGCATGTTGAGATGGTGCACCACAAACTGGAAAAATGTGCATTCCATCGTCTGTCATATCCATTTGTTATGACCAATTATATTCGTTTGGGCAAATGAGAAATTGTCTTTGAAATCAAGATATCTTGATAATACATTAAAACTAATAAATGATGCTCTGCTACATTTTCTATCAAAGAAATTCAAAAAACTGTTTAAATCTATAAATCGGCACATGCAGTAAAAATGTAAACAGGTTTGCTCTTTCCATTGCAATCCCCGCGTTCACATTACCTTATCACGAATGTAAGTTTATACAACATGAGTTTATTAAAAAAATATAGATAATTATTTTCATTTACTTCATGTTTTTCAACATAACACATCCATTACTGACCGAGTTCATCCAGCTGATGTAAGCGGAGACACGGGTGAAGACTGTGGGCTTCTTAGCAGCATTGCATCCCAAACCAGACACAAAGCTAGCGACACCATAAACGTACCATCGGCTGTTAACGTGGCAGCTCAGAGGGCCACCAAAGTCACCCTAGTCAGAAACAAAAAAAAAATTTTTGTTAACGTGATAGATAACATAGAGCTATCCGGAGCACCCGGGGGGAACCCACGCAAACAGGGGGAGAACATGCAAACTCCACACAGAAAGGACCAGGTCGGTGCAAACCTGGGACCTTCTCGCTGTGAGGCAACAGTGCGAACCACTAAGCCACCGTACTGCCTTATCCAGTACTATATCCTCTTTTTTTTTTACTATTTTGTTGTAGCTATTACAGTTTTCTGATAATTTGGCTGATTCAGCTGCATGTATGATGCATATTTTTTACAGTAACAATAAATGTAAAATACCGTGTGAATTTAAACACCACTACATAAACCTAACTTTAGTCTGATGTTCATCAGTTAGTATAGATGTTACATCGGACTATAATCTGATCAACGTTTGTCTGTTTGTTCCTCAACACCTCCCAGGACCTGTGGCTGATTTCCACTAAACTTGATATGTGGATAACTATCAAACATTAAAGGGTTTGTTTTGAGAAAGGTTAAGGTCATTAGGGTCAAAGGTCAATATTTTGATTTTTCACTCCAATATGTAGGTGGGTTCTGGAATTGCCCAGGCAAGGTCCAACTTGCCAAAGGTCAATCATTGGAGTCAAGGTCATTGAGGTTAAAAGTGAAAATTTTATTATTATTTTTTTTAAACTTTTGCAACAAACTTGGCACACATATGGAGGAGGGTTCTGGAATTTAGCCCAGCAGGGACAAATTAGCTAAAAATCAATCATTGGGTCAAGGTCATGTCTGGCTGTCTGTTTGTTGGCCGACTCCTCCCAGGTCCTTTTCGCTGATTTCTACCAAACTTGGTATATCAATGAAGGTTGACCCCAAAATAGCCCTTAAAGGGTTCATTTTGGCAAAGGTCACGGTCAAAGAATTTGATTTTCAACCTGATTTGGACCATATATGGCACACACTTATATAGATTTGATAATTGCCCTGGAATTGTCTTCATGCTCACGGGTACTGTTACCTAGTAACTGAAAAATGTGATGATTTAAGACTGTGACTAGATGGTTTGGGATCATTTCCAGTGGATTTATCATGAGTGTGATGTGTGTCGTACTTTATTACTTTTCATGTTAACACTGCTGATCTTAAAGATCGGCCGAGCACACTCACGTTGCACGCTGACTGTGTTCCTCCTCCTGCACAGATCATGTTGGTCTTGACGGTGCTGCCCCACCAGCCAGCGCTGATGCAAGTCTTGTGATCAACTATAGGTAGCACGACCTGCCTCATCCGAATCGATATGCTTCCACCAGCTACAACAGAAAAGCAAAGCAGGAAAATAGGTTAAAAAAAGGAACAAAAGTGTGGAACGCTGGCTATATGCTGGTCTGCTGAAGGCAAATTTTCCGGCTCTGTTGCCACTTCACAATGGATAACATCTAGATAGACATGGATAGATCTAGACCCTGTTTTTAGAGGGTGGAGGTAAAAAAAAAGAGGGGCTGGACAATCGAGATGACCTGGGTAGCAACTGAACTAGCTTCCAACACTTGCTCCAATGGCTCACCAAGCCAGCGGCACTCTGCATCCTGGCTTGAAAACAAGTTTGTCAAACTCATTTGTTAGCAAATGATGTAGGTTGCAACCTAGTTTTTGATTTTACAAAAGCAAATTAATAAACTTTTACTCAACACTAACAATGCAAAAACCAGATCAAGTTGCCAGTCCTGTCCATTTCACTATAAACACGTGGATAAATTTAATTTTGCCAAATTTCAATGTGAAAGAAGCATTAATTCACACTCTGAACGATGCATGTGAGCACGTGAATCGGACTCACTCGTAATCGATCCATATCCAGTGAGGTAGCATTGGTAGTTATGGGGCAGGATGTCACCGGAGGAAGGCAAGGAAACCGGCGTAACGTATTTGGTCTGGTGGGCGTTGGAATGCAGTCGCACCATAGCAATGTCATTACTGGAGGTTGGAAAAAATTGCATTCCAAGTGGAATGGACAATATAAGTCAGAGTCTGAGGGAAAAATAGAAGACATCTTACTAGTGGAGGTTTAGTTAAACAAAATGACAAGTGAAATATGCCTGTCTGATCAGACACGTGAATACACTGACCCTGAGGAGATGCTGTCATTTTTCCAATCTGGATGAATATAAACAGCTCGAGCCGATATGCGCTGGTCAACATACGGAGCGTCATACAGGAAAAGGTCACCCAGATTCACATAAAATGACCTATGACTGTTTTAACATGCATTAGTTCATTTGTACCACATTATAAGGCAGGACAGACTTAAAGTCAAGGCCAGAATAGAAATAAATGTCTAAAATTGTGCATTACAGGAATATCAGATGAGAAATATTAGCATAAAATACAAGTTGAGTTTAGTACCTGTACACACAGTGAGCGGCAGTTATGACCCAGCTGGTTGTGATCAGTGTTCCGCCGCAGAAATGGTGATAGGAGCCATCAGAGTAGAACTGAAGAGAAGCCTGTATGTTCATAAAATATAAGCTTTAACAAATGTTGGCCTTGATTTTTATTTTTTTTGCTATCATGCATTACACGTCAACTCACAAATAATATTACACACATTGCACACATTTTCTCTCTCTCTCTCTCTCTCTCTCATTAGCCCTCTCATACATGGAACTGGATGCATTTATGGAAGACAATCAAACATTTATGTTTGAGTTTTTGTTACGTATCACTTTGTTCGCACACGTTACAGATCAATTTCCTGAAATTGTGGCGTGATCATGTGCACGCCAGCTCCTCTTCGCTGCATTGGGCATCTTCTGTTGGCGCAGGTTCATAAAAAAATTGATGTATAAAATAAGAAGTTGGTGGGATGGGACGCTGTGCATAGTGCTGCTTGCACTCCTATGGCAGGGTGCACAGCATAAACAGCAATAAATAAAATAAAATACACATATCACTGTTGGATGGCACACATTTATGAAGTCGACAGATTAATTAAGAAGTCAGCAGGACTGTACATTTGTGTTCTGTTTTAAAATGCAAGGAAAGAGAATGAGAGCGAGAGAGAGAGAGAGAGAGACAGAGGGAGAGGCTTGTACAAACAGGCTGTCACATTAAAATTATACAAAGCTCTCTGAAAACAAGATACTTGTTCTAAATACAGTCACTTTTCAACTACAATGTCAAGTACTACGGAAAACATCCATTTTTTTTTTACACTTAATCCACGTCAAGAGTGTTCAGTATTTGTTACTACATCAGGAGAGGGGAGAATTACATATCAATTTTTTTTGAAGCAGTAACAAAGTAACGGGCACAAAGAGATCCCTTTGGGAAGAAGTTAGAATGAAATCTGGTAATATTTCACAATAGTATATACTGGACAGGTAAGATGACACTCATACAGGTCTGCTGAATGTTAGTTACAGTTAAAACGGTTTTACTTGGTTTGCCAAAATGAGTCAGTGGGGAGACTAACTCACTGCCTAAGGTAAACTTTTAACCTTCCATGTGCACACAGACACTTCCATCGGCAAAATCTCATAGAGCAAATTCATCATATTTGCCATAAAATCCCCCCAAAATGAATATTTTACCAGTGATGAAATTAGCTGTAATTTTCAGATATACCACAGCAATAAAGTTATTTTGTAATAACTACGGTAGATTTCAACACAAAGTAACACCACCAACAACAACACCACCGTACATTAGTCCCCTTGAGATGAATTCAAACTGTAGGTAAGTCCACATTCATAGAAACTAAAAGAGTTTAATTTCCGGGTTTTGCTCACAAATCCCAACTATTTGCATTGGCACTTAGATTTTGCTCTGTTGTATGTTCCATGTAGCGACGATACCTGCCAAGGCCACGAGTGGTAATGAGGCACGTTAACGCCGCCCACAACTCTTGCAGCAGGAGGATTGAGCTCGGACTCAGCCAGCACTGCGGCACAAAGAAGACTCGTGGGAACGTCTTACATCTGTTCTAAATGAGAAAGATTCCATGTAACTGTGGGGAAATATATAAAGTCCCGTTCTGACATTTCTTACCTGTGGCTGCGAAAGTGCACAGCAGCAGGAACACAAGCATGTCTGCAGCATCTGAACAACCTCCTCTGCTCCTCTTCTTCATTTATATCTGGCTCTGACCGTTTGAGTCGGACTGTCTGTTTAGCTTGGTGGTGCCCAGATGTGCACCTGCTGCCGTTCTCAGGCATTTATTACCGTTTGTAATTACAGACAGGTTGCATTCACACGGGGGAGCGATTAAAGCAATAAAAAAGTCAACATCAGTTTAACGTCGTGCAGCTGACCCTTTGCTTTCTTTATAACTCCGCCGGATGAGCAGAAGAATTGTACATTTTGTGACTAAAGCATGAAGCTTTCAGGGTTGTTTTCAAACATGAACACTTTCAGATTGACCTTTGAGGTCAACGAGAGGTCATTGATCTTTGACGTCATGAAAATTTAATTTCACCTTCTTTGTGAACAATATTTTAAATAATTTTTGACAATTACACGTAGTTATAATTATTTTATGTTGCAGAACCTTGACTAGACTGTTCATGGTGTCAGATATGATGATAGTCTTAATGTGAGTTTTTCAGGTTATATAGCGGTCAGTATGAGATGTATTTTTTAGCACCTATGTGAAGAAAATTTAGTTAATAAATGTATTTTAAAACAAAACTGATTAAGCCTCTCAATTTAAGTTGTCAGATATGGCAACAAATTTAATTTTACATTTGAGGTCATCGAGAGGTTGTTGACACACACACACACATATGAAAAAGTTAGGGCACCCTTGAGTTTTTACACGTTTTCAATTTTTTTATGACATCAAACTAAAAAAGAAATTCAGGCTTCTTTATAATAAAATGTCTAAAATTATGCTGTTTCAACTGACAGTGAAAACAAATCTCTACAATGTGACCTAAATAAAATAAAAATATCAAACCCAAAACAATATTGTGAATAACTATGGGCACCCTTTAGTATAACACAAATAAATCATCACTTTACAGTCAGTTTTCTTTAGACAAGTCAGGGGATGATTACATGAACATTTCCACATCACTGAATGTGTCTTGGACTTCATTCACATCAATCATTAAGAAATACAAACAGTATAGTACTGTATGGTAAAGCTGCCTGGAGTAGGCAGTTCTCAAAAACTGAGTGACCATGCAAGAAGGAGACTAGTGAGGGAAGCCAACAAGACACCCATGACAGCTCTGATGAAGTTATAGGAAGCCTGAATTTCTTTTTTAGTTTGATGTCATAAAAAAATTTAAAATGTGTAAAAACTCAAGGGTGCCCTAACGTTTTCACATGACGATATATATATATATATATTTGCCATTACAGGTCAAGTCAACATTCTACAAAATGTACCTCACAAAGATGGTAAAAAAAATAAATCATTACATCAAATATCAATGACCTCTAGATGACAATCTGCAAGTGCTTGCACATCTGAAGATAGCATTTATAATATACAGAAAAAAATCTTGAAAGCTTCATTAGTCACAAAAGTGGAGAATTCTTTCAAAAATTCCTTTTCGATTATGTAAACCAAAGCAAGTGTCTGACAATTTCTTTTGCTTTATGTGTTTCATTGTCTGCGAATGGTATTTTTTCTATGTCCACTTGTTTGGAAGATTTATTTTTATTTTGAAATAAAATTTTAAATCAAATCAAATCAAAATTTAGGTTGTCTGCGCCACTAGAGCGCTGAGTTTGCAGTTTTTGAGAAATTGACAAAAATGTCAAGAAATGCTCTGTCTTGCAGTGTGAAAGAAAATGAAAAAAACAAACAAACAAACAAAAAACTCCTGGACCTATGTCACTAACCATATCCGCTCCAAAATTTAACGAGATCTTATTTGGACCAACTCCTCTGCCAAGTGTTTTTAAGTAATTCTGCTAAAAATCAAACTAATAATACAGTAGGCGAGGTGGTCTCACTCATTAGACACTCCTATGTCACCCACCCATGATCCTGATACTGATCACAATTCCTCCAAAGGCATCATCGTAACTGTTGGAACATGTGAGCAGATAAGGATCTGAATGGTGCATACTATCTAGCAACATTCCCGACACTGTAATAGGCATAACAAGCACAATATAACACTTTAGGGTAAGTTTGCTCATGTGCAGACGTCCACCTGTGTCTGTCTCATAGTTATTACTGCAGTGCAAACGTGTCTCATCACATTATTTTCAGATCTGTAGTGGCAACTAAATTATGTACCACAGTGCTTTTCATTGCAGAATTACCTTGTTCACTGGGCGGTTACAGGTTGAGTATAATGATTTACTGCTATCAAACAGCATAATAAAGGTATAAAACAGCAGGAACACCACAACGTACAGCATGCTGTCATTGCAAAAGCTTAGCTCTGAAATCAACACCAAGGAAAAACACATGTGGAGAGTGATTATTAGACAGAAAAAAAACCCCATTAAAGACAGCTTGCATTTGTAACATTTAATGATAAAGGAAAAGATCCTTAATGCAGAGTTACAACAATGTTCCATTTCAGGGATTGTCTATGACCTGCAAGATGAAAATCCGTACATTTAGAATTTCATCAACTGCACTTTCATTTATAGGTGAAACTGTTGTCGCTGATAAATCACGTGATTATTTCTGCCATTTGCTATATTTGAAAATTCACCATTGGTATCACTACGACACCATTATTTGTCGTAGTAAGCTACAGTGTGCGTACTAGTTCTTATCTGTTGCCACCAAGGCTTTGAACTTTTTGCAAGGAATGAAAATGAAAACCAGAAACGATTGATATATTGCTAGGAACAAAAACAAAACCACAAACTTCATTTTTTTTAAAGTTCCAGAACACAAAAATTGATTTGAAATAATGGTAACCAGTTAATAGAGTTATTTTTTTGTTCTTTTATTACAAATTAAAATATTTGCTAATGCTTTATGTTAACCGTTAACACAACCCCATACCATAACAAACCCTGGCTGTTGGACTTGTTGCTGATAACAGTCTGGATGGTCCTTTTTGTCTTTGGTCTGGAGCACACAGTGTCCATTTCTTCCAAAAATAGATCTGAAATACTGATTTGTCTGTCCACAATAAACATTTCCACTGTGTGATGGTTCAACCCAGATGCCTCTGAGCCCAGAGAAGTCGACGACGCTTCTGGACAAGATTAACATAAGGGTTCTTTTTTTGCACAGTAAAGTTTTCAGTGGCATTTGTGAATGTAACTATTGCACTGCTTGACAAAGTTTTCCAAAAGTCATCCTTTGTCCATGTGGTTATATCAGCTATTGATGAATAATGGTTCTTACGCAGTGCCGTCTGAGGGATCGGAGATCATAGCTGTTCAGCTTAGGCTTGCGCTCTTGCCCTTTACACACTGAAATTCCTCCAGATTCCTTGAATCAGTGAATGATATTATGCACTGCAGAGGGAGAAATATGCAAATTTCTTTCAATCTTTCTTTGAGGAAAATTGTTTTTAAACACTTCAATAATTTTCTCATGCATTTGTTGACAAACTGGAGATTTTCTGCACATCTTTGGTCTTCAAAGACTTACCCTTTTGTGGATACTGCTTTTGTACCAAATCATGATTACAATCACCTGTTGACATCATCTGTTTGAAATAACACCATTATTTAGTTTATTTTCTTTTTACCTCATTACTAAGATAGAGAAATGTCCACATCTCTTATTTTAGAGCTGTGGGGATGGACCGGTTGTCTGCCTGGGTGATTACCATCCAGGACCCAAGGCGGTTCCATGGTGTTGTGGATGCAGTGAAGCGCTGCACCAGCGCATGCTCCCAGACTTGACTTAATTACAACCCTAAATTGCCCCCGTCCCAATTTTTTATTTATTTTTTGGGAATTTCCAAGTTTTTTTTGATTTGGGGTTGGGGGTTTTTTTTGAGTTGATAAAAGCAGAAATAGGTATTAATTTGTCAAATGTGTCCAAAGCTTTACAAACAAATACATATTAAAATAAAAGAAATAAGATATTGCATTGGAGATAGTTGTGAAGATGAGAAACAAAATTTGAAGAGTGAATTTCTTAATTTTGCTATCAACAAACATAAAAGGAACAGAAAGAACATTTTTACCAAATGTTAAAAAATAAGCCTCAGGAATTCCCCACTTTAGTTTTGAATTTTGAACATATGGTAGTTCATTTTGATGTCTAACAGTGTTCTGAAATCGTGAGTAAATCATGCACACATTTTCAGTGCTCCCACCAGAATAAGCATTAGCAGAAATAAAATATAAAACATCATTCAGCCTTCTTTGAATTAAAAAGCAATTAAACGCTGGCCACATCTGCTGTTATTCTAAAACTCTCTGGAAAAGCAGAAATTTAATCTCAGAAGTGTTTTTGCAAAATACGAAACTAAATACAGTGGCGGATCCAGGATTTCTCTGACGGGGGTGCGCACTTTTTCAAGAATATTTATGACATCACTATTTAGTCATGTATATCATGTGACAACAGAAACACGGCGAGAAGGTTCAAAAGTAGTAGAGAAAACTTATGTTATCACACAGACAGTCACACTCTCTAATAACGTTGATCATTGATCAATGAAAGTTCTTCAGCATAACTAGCAAAATTTATAAGGTATGTACACTATATTACACCATACAGTACATAAAGCATGGAAAATGATAACAACCATGGTGATAGACGTGTCATTAACACTATATTACTACCAGGCGCGTAGATCTACGTACTAGTAGCCTGAAGCAACTGCCAGCGCCAGCGGGAAGTGGAAGCTACAGTGTAAAGTCGTGTGGACTGTACGGTAAGGGGCGCGCATTGTCCAATTTAGTCGTAGTGTCGTGTGAAATGGTGCACCCACCGTACGCACTGTACGCGCGTTCCCCGCTTGAAACTGCCAGGC
>OMMV01190429.1:0-17694 GCA_900302635.1 Chatrabus melanurus
TGGAAAACCTTGCTGGCATCTGGCAACACTGGACGGCAAGCAGCGTTTGTGAGTACTCACGTTACTGGTTTGGAAATACAGTTGTGTTAGACTGTTGTGTAAAATTATATTGTGCTACGATATTTCTCAAAAATCGCTAGATGCTTTTACTGCTTTTGAAACCGGTCGCTGGCGATGATAACACGCTTGTTGACACGTTTTCGCGTCGCTCTGCAAAGTACATCACCCGCATCGTTGGTCTGATTGGTTAAAGGACTATCCAATTGCGTACAGAGCCATGCCTCTTGTCCAGGAGAAATACAGCGCCGACTCCCCAGACTAAGTTCATAGATTGAACTTAGTCTGGTGATAGCCAGACAAACAGAACAGGGCTGCCGTTCTGGAAACTAGTAATGACAAAGTTTTGTGTGTAGAGCAGGTAGCTCAGTGGGATAGAAGTTGGGCGATCAAATGTAGACCAGAGTTCAATTCCCGGTCACGCTATCTGTCTGTGTCCTTGGACAAGACACTTTATCTGCATTGTCACAGTCCACCCAACTACAAATGGGTACCGGGCTTGGCTGGGGAAGTAACCTGTGATGGAGTGGCATCCCATCAAGGGGGAGTCGTAGACTCTCATCTGCCTCAAGCTACGGAATGCAGGGACAAGCACCGGCAGTGAGCTTCAGGGCCAACATAGGGCTATAAAAAAAACCTGGCATGGCTGACGTATCGAGTGGCGGCATTTAACGTAGAAGCATGAATCAGCTTTAAGATGTGTGTCCTGACCACTGGAGATGGCCGCCAACGTTTTCCATTGTAACAGTGCACAATGTTAGCATGCTAAAAGCTTGTATCTCACAGAGAGCACCGCTTGGCGACTGTGATGACTGCTAGACAAATCTGAAGTTTTTGGCGAACCGGGCGATCGCTCTTTCAATTGACCACTGCAATTGTTTCGTTTCTCTCTTTCGCCATTCCCCTCACCTTGGCTTTTCCCTGGAAGTTGAAGGTGAGGACATACTCGCCCGGCCGCGTCTCACTTTGGCGTATCACAAAGAGCCCGTGGCTCCTGGCTCCTCCTGCAAGCACCAGCTGAGCTGCCCGCACACGGGAAAGTGTACCATGGAACCACGGGTATCCTGCCAGGCTGGCATCGCCCTCTGATTCTTTCGCTCCTTCACCGCCTGGGTCACACACAGATCACCACATGTCAGCGGATTCCTTTTTCCTCCTGTACGTCTAGACAGTCACCTGCAAAAGGCACGTGTTGTTACCTGTGTTCGGGTTTGATCCCTGAGCTTCTGGGGACTGGAGGAAGCGCTCTAAAGGCATGTGGGATGGGTGCTGGGTGAAGGGGGGTTCCCTGCATCGCACTGAGGGGGCGCTGTAGTGCTCCGCTGCAGTAGGGCATGACCTCTCTGAGCCACGATAGACACCTGGGCACAAATATCACATTCTAACACATTCATCTTGATTAAGAGATTTGATTATGTGCCACGAGTGTCTGCGCTTACCTTCAGACAGCAGCTCACAGCTGCACGACGCCACCATGGAGCAATCTTTGGAGGACTGACCGTGAGGACATGACGCCAGCTCAATATCGTCCCCGCTGTCACTGTACGCAAGCACACAGGTCAGTTGAACCACAACAAGATACACATACGCGCAAACAAACTTTACAACATCCTAACACGCAGCCACATCTTACAAACAGACACAAATAATCTTTCTGTTTACAAGCTGAGCTGCACCGGCACACATCCACGAACCCGGGAAGCTGTGGAGGAATGTGAATGTCTGTGCGAGGGCACCAGCTCGCCCATGTTTGTGCAACAGCAGCCTGTCAAAAACGCCACTAACTGGATGATTAATGACTGTGTGTGTTACCCCTCCTTTCCCATCCACCTTTTCCCCCCCATTCTCCATCTCTTGGTTCTCATCAGCCAACAACAAATATTTATCTGGCGGTTTACCCGGGATCTATGCAGTCCTGGATGTCAGCAACCCACGAGTTTTTCTGCAGCGAGTCAATGGTTTCCAGGATGTACTCGCCCCCGTTTTCCACCTGTGGAAGCAGCCAAAAACTGCGATCACACACTGAGCTCTGTTCTGCAGACCACAGTAGGGTCCAGAACAGGGCAGATCTCAGACACCAGCAAGCTCAGACAGTCTCCACTAACATCTTGGGAGTTCGTGTGGCCAAACCTGGTAGATTTTTTTGCGTGTGTGTTATTATCATTTATCTCAGGAATGTGCAGCTGTGTAAATGTGGTTGTGTAACGGTGCGGCTCCTACCTTGAGAACAAAGGTGTTGTCCTTGTCGGGCATCTCCAGTGGCATGGTGGTCCTCACCTCCACAATGGCTGACAAAGGGATGCTCACTTTGGGCTTCGATGACTGAAGTAAACAGATATGTAACAAAGGTTCAAATTTACCTGCACCATTAAAAAAAATATATATATATTTCATTTTAAATCTCCACGTGCTAACTTGGCAGCAGCAGTGCTGTGGACATGAGGGCAGAATTCCAAACTGCAACCTGCTGCAGATTGGGTGATGTTTGATCAGTGGACTTAAAACTGGTTCCATAAAGGACAAAGGGTACACATTTCATGGCCGGTGATCACATCAGCAACTGATTTTTACAGATGATCTCCTCCCATCTAATCACAGTGTGGAACGAGCTGGAGGAGTCGTTTGCTGCAGTGAAAACGTGAATCCCCTCAGCCTTTTATGGTGAGACCACTGTGTTGGTGTGGTAAACGTGCATGAAGCAGGATAACTATAGCATTGTTTTAATCATTTCCACTCATTATTTGTACGATGATTTTTTATAGACTTTTTTTTTTATTTTTTTATTTTAAACTACAACTCCCTTCCCTGCATCTGTACAATAAAACCTGAAAATCACAAGAAAGGACATTAAGAATAAAATAGAATGGGGGAAAATTCAAAGAAAGATGAACAACAAAATTTAACTGGAGATTAGAAAACTAGGATCAACCAGAAAAAATTCCACACCTGCCAACATCAAATGCCTGAAAATACAGTTGTGGTGAGCACATGTGCTTTCAGTCTAGGTTCTCAGCTGGTCTGTCTAGTCTCAGTTGGTAAACTGTTCCACAACAAAGGGGCACAAAAAGAGAAAGCTCAACAACCCACTGTCCTTTTATTCACCTTTGGAACTCAGAGCGGACCTGCATTTTGAGAATGCAGAGAGGAAGGCACGTAAGGCTCAATAAGGTCAGCTAAATAGGAGGAAACACTACCATTCACAATTTTCTGTTACTTACAAGACCTTGAAGTCTGATCTCACATGACCCGGGAGCCAATGTTAAGAGGCTAAAACTGGACTAATGTCCTCAAATGTCTTTAAAATTCTTTCAGCTGCAAACGTTGGACACTAGCAAGTGGCAAGCCAGAGAATAAAATATTACAATATTCAATTCTGGATAAAAATAGATGCATGAATTAATGCTCTGCCTCCTCCATGTACAAAAAAGGCAAAATACTTTGTGTGGCGACCCCAAGTTGAAAATCGGGAGAAGCCGAAAGAACTTACTTTACTGTATGGTAAATCTGTCTGGAGTAGGCAGTTCTGAAAAACTGAATGACCATGCAAGGAGACGAGTGAGGGAAGACACAAATAATAACTTCTGTGGATAGTTACAGCCTTCTGTGGATGTGATTGGAAAAACTGTGCATAGTGAGACTTTTGCTTGTTGCATCACTAGTCACAGTATCATGGCGGAGTGGAGCACAGAAGGATTTTAATGCAGGATCACAGATCAAATCAAGGCTTGAGACTCCCATATGCCTTCTGGCAAACTGTAACTGAGATTTCGTGTCTTCTTTTTAAGAAAATCCTTCTCTGTACCACTCTGATATGAAGCCGTTTAACTAGTGATACACAGTCTCTCCAATCACAGCCACAGAAGCTTATATCTCTTTCAGAGTTGTCATGGGTATCTTGGTGGCTTTCTTCATGAGTCTCCTTCTGGCTCATTCGCTCATTTTCTGAGAACTGCCAACTGCAGACAGATTTACCATACAGTACCATACTGTTTATATTGCTTAATGACTGTTGTACAACCCCAAATCAGAAAAAGTGAGGACGGTATGGAAAAATGCGAATTAAAAAACAAAAAAAAAAACAAACCCTGCAGTGATTCTTACATTTACTTTGACTTCTATTTCATTGCAGATAGTATGAACCAAAGATATTTCATGTTTTGTGTGGTCAACTTTATTTCATTTGTTATATTCCTGCATTTCAGGCCTGCAACACATGCCAAAAAAAGTTGGGATGGGGAAATTTAGGGCTAGAAATTAAGTAAAATAAATTTAAATCATGCTGTCATTTCAAATAGGTGATGTCAACAGGTGATTGTAATCATGATTTGAGTCTTTAAGGAGCAAAGATGGGCAGAGGAGGTCCAGTTTGTCAACAAATGCGTGAGACAATTATTGAAATGTTTAAAAACAATGTTCCTCAAAGAAAGATTGGAATGGATTTGTACATTTCTCCTTCTACAGTGCATAATATCATTAAATGATTCAAGGAATCTGGAGGAATTTCAATGTGTAAAGAGCAAGAGTGCAAGCCTAAGCTGAACACCCATGACCTCTGATCCTTCACACGGCACTGCATCAAGAACCTTATGTTAACCTTGTCCAGAAGCGTTGTTGACTTCGGTGTTGAGGCATCTGGGTTAAACAATCACACAGTGGAAATGTGTGTTGTGGTCAGACAAAAAGGACCATCCAGATTGTTATCAACAAGGCCAAGGCCAAGGTCTGTCATGGTATGGGGTTGTGTCAGTGCCCTTAGCAAATGTAATTTACACTTCTGTGATGGCAGCATTAATGCAGAAAAGTACATCGATATTTTAGAACGACATATGTTGCCTTCAAGATGACATTTTCCAGGGACATCCATGCATTTTCCAACAAGACGATACAAAACCACATTCTGCACACATTACAAAGGCATGGCTGCGGAAGAAGAGGTTACAGGTACTGGACTGGCCTGCCTGCAGTCCTCATCTGTCCCCAACAGAGAACATGTGGAGAATTTTGAAATGAAAAATGCAACAACGGTGTATTTGCACACCTTAAGACATGTTTGCAGGAAGAATGGGACAAAATAACACCTGAAATGGCTTATCACTTGGTATCCTCAATGCCAAAACATATTTTAAGTGTTGCGAGAAGGAATGGCAACATTATGAAGTGGTAAATGCTTTAGCGTTACAACTTTTTTGGAATGTGTTACAGGCCTGAAATGAAGGAATGGATGTATATTAACAAATTAAATTAATTTGACCACACAAAACAAGAAATATCTTGGGTTCCTACTGTCTGCATGACATAAAAGTCAAAGTAAATGTGAAAATCACTGTTTGTTTGTTAGCAATTTCCATATTGTCCCAACGTTTTCCGATTTGGGGTTGTAAACAAAGTCCAAGACATATTCAGTGACTTGGAAATGTTCATGCATCCATCCCCTGACATACATCAAGAAAACTGGCTGTAAAAGTGATGATTTGTATTCAAAAATAATCCTTATAGTTTGTCCAATTACGCATGGTCTCTGATAATGGACGGACGATGTGTAAAAATGGCTGTAATTCCTAAATGGTTAATGAGATATTTTTATTAAATCCCACAAATTAAAGCCGACAGTCTACACGACAAGCATATCTTGATTGGTTCATGTCAACTCAACTGCAGTGGTGCATAGAGACAAAATTACAAAAATTCGGTCGCTGTCCAAATACTTATGGACCTGAGTGTAGTTTCACTTTCACAAAACAGAAGCAGTTCACAATGAAACCTCCACTTTTCTGAATGTGTTGTTGCAAAGCTAGAAAAAAGACAAAACACTGGGCCTGAATGTCACCTTTCAGCCAAACTATCTGCAACACCAACTCCAACTAACACAGATCAGAACAATAATGTAAGAGATCAATATTAGCTCCATAAAGTGTGTGCAGTTTTTTTCTACATCCCTGTCTGTATATCTGTTCATGTGAACTTGACAAAATACAAAAAAATAAAATAAAATAAAATCCTTGTGTGCGATTTCCCACATTACCACAAATAATGCTTTCAATTCCATTTCTTTTTATTGTAATCGCCATCCTACAAACAAAACATACATCTGTCACGGTCATTCAACAAAAAAAATCTTGTAAAAGCTTCTATTTCCAATACGATAACAATGCAGTTGACGCTGAAACAATTTTGACAAACTTTTATGGCAGCACTAAACACACCACTGTTGGATCACTCTACAGCAGGCCGCTTATCCCACTCCAAAAAAAAAAAAGAAGCTAAAATATGCACATTAGGAAATAACTGCACAAATAGTTCACTGTGAAGGATTATTCCCTTCAAGGCCACTTCAAATGTCAGCAAGTTGATTTTAATGCTGCATCAGAGTGAAGCCTGTAGCTCCGAAGCCTGGTAAAAAGATTTGAACTCATAAAGTAGTCAATAATGTTTGTGATATGTCTACAGTTTGGGCTCAAATGAAGAGAAATGGTCCTTTAACATTAATGATAGGAGAGTGTACCGCATTAAACAATTCCTCCAAACATAATGTGACAAAATTTAAATGGAGATATTATAAAGTAATCTGTGAGATCAGTCCACAGCTCAGGTTTTTTTATTCCGTTGCTTTCTTTCTCACTGCGTGTCTCAGCGATTATTCCCGCTGACTGACAGCATCAAATCTAAAACAGGAGTGTGAATTCTGGAAAGCGCCTGGCCTCAATTTGCCCTTTGCAGAGTTGGACCCAGATGTTAATCTTAACAGATCCAGTGAGCATGTTTGAGGCGGTGAGCTGTGTGTGCGTGTGGACAGAGGCTGAGTGAAGGTCTGACAGAGTCTTATCAGCTCATTACTGACGTGCCCGTGCAGCTGGCTGCCCTCAAGTTATTTCTCGGGATCAGATGTTACAAACCACTTCCCGTACTAAAGAGACCATTTCCTGTACCTCTGGACTTTGGACAGTGAGCACTGTTTGTGGAAATGTATAGCTGTTACACACCGCTGTTAGTTAGCGTACGTGACCGTCCTTGTTTAGTATAAAGTCTGCCGCCAAAGTTAACAGCATATAAAAGTTCACTTTCAGGTGCTCCATGTTTAGTGATGAAGTGTTACAGTTAAGGATCGTTCCATTACTGTAAGGTCTCGACCACCAGGAAAGGTTTACTGACCTCGACTTTGCGGACGATGCTGTGATCTTTGCAGAATCAATGGATACCCTGATTGTAGCACTTGTGAAGTTGAGTGAGGAATCAGAGTGTGTGGGTTTGCGATTGTCCTGGATCAAGACTAAGATCCAGGCTTTTAATGACTTCCTGGACTCGGTTATCAGAAGTGTATCTGTATGCAGTGAAAGTGTTGAACTTGCAGAGACAATTTGCTTTAATTTTCCATGGGGATAGTATTTATTAGGGGTATAACAATTAACCAACAGTAAGTTCTTTCGGCTTCTCCCTTTTTGCTTGGGGTCGCCACAGCAGATACGATATGGGCCTGCATGTTTATTTGACAAGTTTTACACCTGATGCCCTTCCGGATGCAACTCCACATTACATGGAGAATGGGCACAGGTGGTCTTGAACTGAGTACTTCTGTTTTTGAACCAAGTGCCCTAACCACTTGGCCACCACGCTGCCCTATAACAATCAACCAATACACGGATCCCTGAATCTATCTAAATGTACTGTGAACCGGTCGATGGATTGATTTGAACGTTATAAATCAGTTGGCTTCTTCTATGCAGTGCTTTCTGCTACTGTATGTGGTGCTGCCCCCCAGTGGTGAACAAAAGGTGAGCAGAGGCAGCGCCAACATGCTGCTCCGTAGTACCAAAAACCTGAAGAAGGTCCCTGGTTTTTCATGAAATATGTATTTGAAGGTCAGCAATGCCACTTTCAGCTTATTCACCAACCTACAGCAGCAACCACATCGTCAAGTTTGCAGACGACACGACTGTGGTGGGCCTCATCACTAACAATGATGACGCTAACTACAGGAATGAGGTGAGCCAACTCACCGAGTGGTGTAAAAACAATCTTTTTCTGAACGTGGGGAAGACCAAAGAGATGGTGGTGGACTTCAGGAGAGGACACTCGCAACATCCCCCACTGACCATCGGCGGTGCTGCAGTGGAGAGGGTGAGCAGCACCAAGGTCCTGGGGCTACACATCTCTGAGGACATCTCCTGGTCTGAAAACACCACTTCACTGGCCAAGAAGGCTCAAACTCGCCTCTACTTCCTCCGCAAACTGAAGAGAGCACGAGTCCCACCCCCCATCATGTACTCATTCTACCGAGGAACCATTGAGAGTGTCCTCACTGGCTGCATCACTGTGTGGTATGGAGGCTGCACCGCCTCCTGCCGGAAGACTCTGCAACGCATAGTGCATACAGCCAGCAAGATCATCGGTGCCCCTCTGCCCTCCCTCACAGACATTTTCAACACCCGTCTCACCCGCAGAGCCATCAGCATCGCTGGCGACTCCTCCCACCCCTCACACTCCCTCTTCAACCCCCTGCCTTCAGGGAAAAGGTACCGGAGCCTCTGTGCCCGTTCCTCAAGACTGTTGAAGAGCTTCATTCACCAGGCTGTCAGGATGCTGAACTCTGTCCACTGCCTCCCCCCTCTGCCCCCTGACTGTAACACACTCTTTGGAAAAGAACTCTACCTCTGCTGTTTTTGCACACAAAGACTCCGTACATTCACAATTTGTGATGCATTACAGCTGCTGCTGACCGTCCTTGTACTAGACTGCTACCATTCGCAATACCGTCATACCTGCTGCTGTTGGTCATTTGCTAATTTGCACTAATGTCTATGTACATCACACAAACCACTCTGTTATGCACCTTGTCACTTTCTGTCAATGTCTTTGCACTACTATCATTACTGTATATAGGTTTGTTTTTTATATTCCCCCAGAGTGTCTATCTCTACATTCTATTTTATTCTTCTTCTCTTTTTATTACTAAGGCGAGAGAGAAATGGCATTTCGATTCTCCTGTATGTCTTGTACATATAGTGAATTAACAATAAAAAAAAAAAAATCTTTGAATCTTTATTCTAATTTATCGTGGAAACTGAATATCTACATGAAACAAAGAATTGTATTGGATTGCATCATATCCCACCGAATCAAATCGCATTCACTCTGGTCATTCCAAAATAAAAAGTATCGTTCCTGAATTGTATCGAGAGCACATGTATCGAGATACGTATTGCATTGTTTTATAAGGCAGAGATGCACAACCCTTATTCTGTCTTTCTGGTTCCAGATGGTGTTTTAGTCG
Source organism: Chatrabus melanurus (assembly GCA_900302635.1). Classification (NCBI taxonomy): domain Eukaryota; kingdom Metazoa; phylum Chordata; class Actinopteri; order Batrachoidiformes; family Batrachoididae; genus Chatrabus; species Chatrabus melanurus. The sequence continues at coordinate 9,326 of OMMV01190429.1, forward strand.
CATAAAAAACAATATTTTCCTTCCCTGTTGTAATTTGTGACTATGACAAACAGCTTGGCTTATAGTGACGTATTTGATCGTTTTCAATAAATACACATCATTGAACAGTGCCAGTGGTTAGTTGTCTATAGTTTGGTTGCTAGGCTAACTTTAACGGGAAAAGGGAAAGTACCCAAATGCATCACCCAGAGAATGCTGTGATTTTACAAGAATCAGTGAAAGTACTTGTTCTGATACTCAGCATTAGTCTGCATTCATGTCAGATGGTGTGGAGTATTAAACAGTCCACGCATGAGTTAAAAACCTTTTCCCAACATTTTCATGCACACAAGATGGTATTTGGTGAATATGAGCGAGAAACTCTTTCAACTTCTTGAGCTGGCAAAACAGTCTAAAGCTTAACTGCACATACCGGTATTCAGAACGGGTGCACCTTCAACAGAATGTGCATTAGTCCTGTCTGATACTCAATAAATGCTTTGTGGTCTGCACAAAAATGGATTTTGTGGGAGCAGTCTTACAGCAATGTGTCTGTAAGCAGGATAATGTCAACGTGTGAAATGGTTTTTCTTTTATAAATACAACCAACCTTCACAAATGTCAAAACACCCAATTACGTGAGGAATTCCAGTTCATTTGAGCCACAGCCAATGAAATAAGTAAACATGAATGTCACTGCAGAGATAAGTGAATGTCTCTACAAGTTCAACACTTTCGCCACGTACAGATACACTTCTGATGGCCGAGTCCAGGAAGCCATTGAAAGCCCGGATCTTAGTCTTGATCCAGGGCAATCGCAAACCCAGACACGCCGAATCCTCACTCAGCTTCTCAAGTGCTACAACCAGTGCATCCATTGAGATATATAGGAATAAATGAGGCATAACTGTAAAGCGCTTTGAGCATCTGCTAGACAGAAAAGCGCTACAGAAACTGACAGTGGTTGACCTGCTCTTCGTGTTCCTCCTGAAAGACCCCGAGTAGCATCCCTCGCTACACATTCCACACCTTTACTTTCCTGTCGCTGGAGGAGCGTGCCTTTCTGCATTGCCCATCAGGCAAAACAAAAGTTTTCATATCGGCATGTGCAGATTTTTCAAAAAAAGTTGTCTGCTACAGAACGTAATTATGACAATGGCAACAGAGAATTACTTGCATTGGAGATTAGAGAACATCCCAAATGAATTTAAACCTGTGCACCCAATTCTTGTTTTCTACCCAGTAGGTCGTGGTAGGGCCGGCCGCTGTGTCATAATGCAGGCAGTTACGGTGGTGCAGTGTGGCGTCTGTGCCACACAGCAGGCAGATTGATGGCTTTGACAGAGACTGAGCCAAAGCCGTTCAGACAGCAGTGAGACTTTTATGAGTCAGTTTATTGTGTTGACTCTGATCTGTTATGATTTGTAAGATCTGAACAGGAAGCCAGTGATAAAATAATTGAGGCCGTGTGTGCAGGGCAGGCCTGTGTAAGTTTAATTAACGTGTCGTTACATGGCTGTAATCTCAGCCTAGTCCAGCCCTGATTATAATTTTCCCATGCATGGACATTAATGTCAAATGAAACTGCTGAATCACAATTATTAAGTTCCCATTTTATGTGTTCTTGTTGCTATTTCTCGGGATGTTTTGCATGACACAACAAACGGTTTCAGTTCCTCAATATTTTACATTTGTCACCGCTATCAGTTTGTAAAACAAACATGAGGAACTGATCAATATGTTTTTTTATCTTTACACATGGAATATGTTCCATTAACGGCTTTCAGCACCCCCCGGTCGTCTCTGGCTGTCCACCTGTCCTTACCCATCATTCCCACCACACACGATCAAAGCACAGCGGCAGATCAGCTGCACCGCCTCGTGGCCTTCTTAAGGTCAGAGGTCGGTGATCTGGAAATCCCATATAGACAAATGTGTTGTCACTCAGAGGTGGATGTTTAAGATGTGTGTTCGATGTTTGCGTGTTTACCTTTGGTGGTACGTAGAACTCCAGCAGGAACCTCTCTCCGCCTTCCTCTCTTTTGGTCTTCCTAAGCAGCAGGCGGCACTTCTGCCACTGCGCAGCACCCATACAGTTTGTGTCGTCGGCCACCATGTACCTCAGTGTGCCTTCTCTTTGGACTTCCAGCAGCTCGGCTTTGTGGCCCTGGCAACCCCTGGGAAGCCGGAGTTTCTGGGACCACTTCTCTCCTGAAGCCGCTTCACCCGCTCCTCCCCCATTAGTCTTTCTGGTTCCGGAGGTAACGTCGGGTTCAGGGGAGGCGCGGCGGTGCCACATTTCCTTCACCCCGTCCACCACACACAGGCTCATGTTCCTCAGGGAGAAGCCCTTCTTGAAACGAGCCTTGGGGTGACTGACTGAAACGTCCTCTGAGCTGCGGGACTGGCCCAGAGCTGACACCTTATGGGTCGTCTGGGCGCCTCGGGAGGCTCCCCCCTCTAACCCTCCCCCTCCGCTGTCCATACTGTCCAAGGATTCACTTGAAGCCCCGGCGTCCTTGCGTCTGTGGTAGAGATCGTGGCTATAAGACAACGGGCAGCCCTGGATTCCCAGGAAAGGGACAATGCTGTACTTGGACGCTGAGTTGGAACCGTCCTCAGCAGGGGAGGACGCCTGGTTCTCCCGGGCCTGGGTCAAAGCTGCAGAGAAACACTCTAGAAAGTGGTGGGCAAAATGCTGAGAGAAGCTTGCATCGGCGCCGGGTGAATCGTAGCACGGGTTCTCTGACAGGAAACGCTGGAATTTGTCAGCAAAGTCTGCAGCAGAAGCTCTAGCGTGAACTTCACAGAACTCTCGCCAGTCAGGCAGCGGGCATGAGGAGGAGAGCTCCGGGCTGCCGGGCACCACCGCTCCGTTCATCACTGGGCCATGCCAACTCACCTAGGAGAGGCTGGAGACGACAAGCTGGATGTTAGTTTGGGCGGAACACAGAAATACAAAAATTCCACGACAAATCTGTGTAACATTTCCAATCAGACATAAAACCATTGTGGAACATTCCATTTACATTTGAAAGACATCTTTATCCAAAGTCTTTAAATTCGGAAAATGTACAATTCAAGCTCATATTCTGTGATCATTGTAATGTTATACCAGGTTCATGTGAAAAACAGGTTTTCAGGAGGACAAAATGGGCTTGTTTACCAATTTGCCACATCTTGGAATTGAATTCATTTATGAAAGGATTCAATGTGTAGATGGATTTGGTCCACAATCACAATCAAAAATGATAGTCAAAAGCAAAATGTGGGGGGGGGAAATTAAAAATACCAGACAGCTAGCTGCTCAGACCTTTTGAGTTCACTCAATTTAAAAACGTGTTGGATCAACTTAGATTAACAAGTTTACTGAAATTGATACATTAAGTTGACCAGTTCAAAATTGTGAGTTATGTCAACACAGACACTCAAGTTCAATGTACTTAAAATAATGCTTATTTTAAAAAATGATCTTTGAATGTCGGAGATTATATTAATCTCTTCCTCACACTAACCTGCTGTGATTCTTAGCAGGTTGGGATTAGTGAGGTTCACAATGTCAACAAATTAAATCGTGTTCAAAAAGTTGGATTAGCAAACCAAAACATTTTTTTGAAATTAAGTGTCTTGCCCAAGGATACAAACAGGTAGCATGACCAGGATTCAAACCCAGGACTACATTATAAGTTCAGCTACCTACTGAACAGTTGCATGGAAGACCTATGGCAGTGTTTCTCAATCCTAGTCCTCGGGACCCAAAGTACTGCACATTTTCCATTTATCCCTTAACTAGTCAGAGCAGATCCGCTCAGTCAGGTGGGTTCAACTAATCAACATCTGACTGAGCGGATCTGCTTTGACTAGTTCAGGGATAAATGGAAAATGTGCAGTATTTTGGGCTCCGGGGACCAGGATTGAGAAACACTGACCTATGGAGCAGGGAGCTCTGTGGGATAGGAGTTGGACTACCAATATGTAGACCTGGGTTTGATTCTCAGTGTGTGCTTCACGCTACCCATCTATATCCTTGGAAAAGGCATTTCATCTGCATTGTCCCAGTCCACCCAGCTGTAAATGGGTACCAGTCTTGGCTGGGGTAGTAACCTGCGATGGACTGGCATCCCATCCCTGGAGAGTTATAGACTCTCATCCGCTTCATGCTACGGAATCCAGAGCTAAGCACCGGCACCAACAGGCCTCAGGGCCTACATAGACTTCCTTCAATAGTTACTGTATTTTGAGTTGGTCCAATCTAACATATTACATTAAGTAACAGAAATCACCCAAAAATAATTTTTAAATTGAGTGAACTCAGAAAGTCTGTGCAGATTTTCTTAAATTTTTCAATTTTCTGTCTTTTTTCGCCCATTTTGTACAATGTATGCTAAATGATGCTTTCTGCTGAAATTAGCTGACTCATCTGTAAACGTGCTCTGTCGTCGCCTTAAATCATCCTGCACCCCGGCCTCAATGCATCTCACTCCCTGTTCTTCTGAACAATGAATCTTTTTTTTTCCCCCCAAGTTGTTCTTCTCTCCTCACACTGATGCACTCATCCTTCCATTGCTCTGCTACACCATGTTCATGAGTCAGCTGCCTCCCTCTCTGGGCCACATCAGGGCCGAGCCTTGCCAAACCACATCACATCACTGATAAAACTCTTGTACGATCTGCGGTGGGGCTCTAACAGAGCGTGCGCTCTGAGTCATACCACCATCATGTCAGCAGCAACATCCAAGGCCGCTTCTCACCCCTTTCTGTCTCCCTCTGCCTCAGCACATCAGTGAATAATGCAGCTGAAGATCAGCCTGTGACGTTGCACAAACAAACACATGGAGCTTTGGCGAATCTCGTCTGTAAATCACGCAGATAAAAGGACTGAGCGGGTAAACTGGGTGACGCCTTCTGAGCTGGGAAAGCTTTTCTCCTGCTAATTTGCTCACACGTTTTGTTCTGAAGTGTGAATGTGCACGTTATTCATGCACCCGCTGAGATGCATGTGCACGTGATAGCGCCGCAGAGTTTCCTGGGATTTCTCACACACAAGCTGCTTTATTGTCATTTTCAAACACGTCAGTGTGGGCTGTGTTTTCATAAAGGATTAGCGGAAAACTCTCCGGTCTCCGCTGGAATTAAATCTGACACACAGTCAATCGCCTTCTCTCTTCCATTCCCCAATAAAAAAAATTTTTAAATCCCCAGACCTAAAAACAATAATTATGCTGGATGAAAGGGAAGATCTGATCAGGGAAATACACAGGAGTCCCAAGTCTTTGAAGGCCAACGTCTTAGATCATCTAAGTCGAGATAAACTCTGTCACTGCTGGAAAGTCAGAAGAGCTTGTTGATTGAGATAGAACATCTTATAAAAAAAATTTAAAAAAAGTTTAAATATTGGCCAATATTTAAATTTTGCTTGCATGACTGACATTTGTGACCTTTTCGCTGTGCTTGGATTGGATGAACACTAAAGGCACCTGAATGAGCAGTACATTAAGGGCCTGATTTACTAGAGGTTTGCATGTGTAAAAACGTCAGCAAACACTCCTGCAAAAAAGGATGCATGCTAATTTACTAACGGTGCGCACTGAGGATTGTGTCTTTCAAATGTGCAAAATAGCGCGTATTGTCCATTTAATACGTTTGCCGTCATCAATATGCAATTTGGGGTGTGTCCACACGAAGGTGCAAAATTGTGGGTGTTGAACATGCATGTAGGTGAGGTTGGCACACGCAATATGATTCATCAAAGTTAAAAGCAATTTCAGGGGCTGAGATTGCATCTGTAATTTTGCACGTTTGAAACCTTTGTGCCAACTTATCCAGTGTTCTGCGATCAATGCAGACACATACATTTGATTCAGTCATTCCCCGTGAGCTGTTTTAGTATGGATTTCTTTATTTTCACTCAATAATCTTCTTTAACACAGAAAACGCCACAATTAAACATTAATTTATAGTGGCCTAAATAAAATTAAATGTGACATTTATCATGTCTTTCTATGTAACAGAAATATATCAGAAGTAGAAATTTCTGTGCGTGTCTGTCCAGCGCAGCCCCCGTGCGTAACAGCAATAAGCACCACAGTCTATGGTCAGGACCGTGGACAGTATGGACAAAATGTACACAAATGATTCTCATTCTATATCATGTCCTCTACAATGATGTGACAGTGAAGAGAATATTGACACCGGAGTGAACTGCACCTCGATATGGCAACGTGGCAAGATCGTCGTCTTAAACTGTTTAAGACGAGCAGTCCTGAATATGGAATTGTGCCAGACACTGTGCACCTCTCGTGACAAACCACTTTCAAGCCACGTTCATTTTTGATTTGGTAAATGTTCAACAAATGAAGTTTTCAGTTAAAATGTGCCTGATTAGATTTCATTTTGCGCTTACGGTCATTAACACACGCAAAATCCTCATTTACATACTGCTGTGTACGTCACATTACCACCCGCCGTCATGTGTGCAATAATTCTTAGTAAATCACCTGCAAAACGTTCACCAACCCAACATGCAAAAGTTTGGAAAGGCCACGCAATTTAGCATGGGATCTTCGTAAATCAGGTCCGATGCCCCCAGGCCGAAGATGTACAACAATGATCTCTTTTTTGTCATCATTTGACAAAAGTGCATCTTTACAGACATTCGACTGTAGGAGCATTTTAATCATCGTCACAAATAAGATCAAAAGTGCTCAGCAAGCACAACGCTCAGCCACGTTTCAAAGTATCAGGCGTGTAAAGAAAATGTTCCCTTAGTTGGGTCATTTGGAATAGTTCCGTGACCGTGGAGAGCGAAATTTTGTTTGTCAATGGATTTGGCTTCTAGGATGGTAAAATAAGGAATTTAGCTCCGATGTCCCTCGCAAAAATGTGGGCGGAGTCATGAGGCGCTCAAATCCAAAATAGCCGCCGCAATTCAAAAATAATCAGTATCTAGAATGATCTTTTCAATGATTTGGCCGATACCAAATCATTGTGGCGAGTCAGCAGATTCAGATCAAGAGGAACATTTTAGTAGTAATGAAGACAAAAGACAGTACCGTATCTTAGCCTGTTTGTCAGTTTAAGTTCCTGCCATTTGCCAGATTTCAACAGAAATATATATCAATGCACCCCTATTAAAATACATGTTTATTTGTTTTTGGTGTTTTATATTTCTTACTCTTGCAGATTTCTGCCGGTTTGGACATCAATGGCAACTATTGCTGGGATATTGTGCCACTATGGTGTCTTGCAGACAAAATATCATCCACTGGATAGAAAAACAGTGTAACAGACTGTGTTAGACTATTTTACAATCTAAAATATATATAAAATCAAGGGATTAGAAATATGACTCTGACCTCTGACTTTGATTGTTGATCAATCCTAACCAAAACTGAATCACTTCACTTCTTCCCATCCATAGGCCCAATGTACCTCCTAAGTTTGATTAAAATCAGGCTGGGTGTTCTTGAAATATCTTGCTGACATACATAAAACATATACTAAACAAAAATATAAATTTAACAAAAGACTTGTCTTCTCAAGATCTAAGATTGATTCTACACACACAAAAGGTTTATTGCTCTCGAATTTGGTTGAGAAATGTGTTAAAAATCCATGTTTGTGAGCACTTCACCTTTGCCAACATAATCCATCCACCTGGCAGGTGTGTCATATCAAAACGCTGATTAAACAGCATGATTACTGCACAGATGTGCCTTGAACTGGTTACAATAAAAGTCCACTCTAAAATGTGCAGTTTTATCACACAACACAGTGCCATAAATGTCACAAATTTTGAGGGAGCATACAATTAGCATGCTGACTGCAGGAATGTCCACCAAGGCTGTTGCACTCAATGTTCATTTCAGTACCTTAAGTTGGCCCCAATGTTGTTTCCAACCAGTCTCACAACTGCAGACCACGCCAGCCCTAGATCGCCACATCTGGCTTCTTCACCTAATAAAGAACTTTTTTCAACGCCAACTGCAAAGGCGGGAGAGGTAGGGGTGAGGGAGTTGACGGAGGTGCTCACCAAGGTGCTTGACGACGGAGACGTCCCGGGGGATTGGAAACAGAGTGTGACCATCCCGATATACAAAGGGAAAGGAGACGCCTTAGAATGCAAGAATTATAGAGGGGTGAGATTGTTGGAGCACGGTATGAAGGTATATGAAAAAATACTAGAGAGAAGGTTGAGGAGGTTGGCTAACATCAGCGGTGCGCAGTTTGGGTTTTGTCAGGGGAGGTCAACGACGGATGCAATATTTGTCATGAGACAACTGCAAGAAAAATATGGAGTGAAGAAGAAGAAAATCGATCATATCTTCATAGACCTTGAGAAGGCTTTTGATCGAGTACCAAGAAGGGTAATTGAATGGGCCCTACGAAGA
>OMMV01190437.1:0-11149 GCA_900302635.1 Chatrabus melanurus
CAGAGTCGACGTAGACGGATTGGAAGATTGTGTGTTTATATATATATTTTGGACACTCTGTGCATGTGTTATATCTCTTGTTGGACTTTGTGCTTGTATTTTTGAATTTCTGTCTCTTTGATAGTATGGCCATAGCAGATGGTCCCCCCTCTGAGTCTGGTCTGCTTGAGGTTTCTTCCTATACTTATAAAACATCCAGGGAGTTTTTCCTTACCACTGTTGCTATTGTGCTTGCTCAGGGGGTGGGTAAGGTTAGACCTTGCCCTTGTGAAGCGCCTTGGGGCGACTATGTTGTGATTTGGCGCTATACAAATAAATTGAATTGAATTGAATTATGTCCTCTCTGGAACCGTTTGTCTCAAAGGCAGACTAAAAAGATTATCTAACTAATTGGTTCTTAGATCCACAGATCAGGTGCGTCGGTTTTGGTGTGCCAAATTCCAGCTACAAAAACTTTGCCCTGTATTTAAAGAATGAAATAAAAAAAATTGTATGTTTTTCTATAAATAAATAAAATAAATAAGTAACAATATACAAGAAAAGAAGTCAAATATTCACTTGAGCTGGCTCCTCAAGTCAAAGCATTTTCTGATGACCTTTTTTTTTTTCCACAATTTTTTTTAATGTTTTAACTCTTTTACACAAAAAACAATAAAAATGGTTTAAACTAATTAGAAAATGCTTGAGTGGCTTTTCACTCATGGTAAAATGTCATAAAATGGTTTTAATATCTCTGAATTAGAGAGAGAATCTGTTTTTGAGCCATTTTAAACCAAGTTGTTTTCATAGTTATTTAAACCAGATGTTAGCCATTTTTGAACTTATTTTAAATTGCTCTAAACCAAATGTTTTAAACTGGACTTAAACTGGCTAAATATGAGATAAACTGGCCTCATCTGTCAAAAAATAGCACTGGATACGTTTAGATTTTTGACTTTTGTTTGGTAAAAACAAGTTATTAGAAGATGTCTGTTTGGCTTCTGAAAATTTTTTTTTTTAATAAATATGTCATCTGACATTTTATAGCGTTTAATCAATTTTAAATAGTAATAATGATAATAATAGATGAAAGCATTAATTGCAGTCATCCTCACTCTATGGTGGTTCAGGTTTCAAGTTGCGGACCCTTTAGCAGTGGGCAACAACGTTGAGTGATGTTGGACAGGCTTTATTGTCAGGCCAGGAACAGAACTCAGGTAAGCAACGCAGAATAACAACAGAACAGGGCAGGCTTAAATACAATACAATATTCGGTCTAAACAGACGTAACGTCCAGGGTAAAGAACACAAGGGGCAGTCAAACACAAGCAACAGACTAACCAGGATGGCAGGCGATAATCAGACACCAGTCCAGGCAAGCAGTTCGGTACATGGAATGACAGCTCTCAGGCAGTAGTCTTTGACAAGGGATTAGCATGATGGGTCATAAATATCCTTAGCAAGGTTCAGTATCTAAATACAGTCCAAACTCTTAACAACAGTATCCGAGACGTTAAGCAAAACTCCAGTCAAAAGGCTAGCGGACGTCGAACACAGTTTAAGCTAGGCACTGAGATATTAACAGAAACTCAGAGAACCCTAGAAGCACCAAGAATATTTCCAAAACTGAGAACGCCGGGAACACTAGAAGCATGGAGAAAATTTACAACAAAACATAGAGAACAGTAGAAGCTCAGAGAATACTCGCTATACCACTGGGGACACAAGGAATACGGCGAGAACGCGGGACAGGACCAATAACGATCAGCCTGGGAACTGAGGAACTACATGCCTAACAAAGGGTACGCACCCATTAGCGGCGGAAACACGGAGGCACGAGGGCTCAGGAGAATTACTGCTGGAAACGCTGGCTCATGAGGAAACCCGACAACGAAGAATTGTCAACAAGCCAGGATTGCGGAAAACCGAATACAATGATAGACTACGATCGCGGAGAAAAACTAATATTAACATTAAATCAGGATCGCTGCAAGCAAACACAAAAGGTGTGGGGGGGAAAGATGCAGAGAGGAGGGAGAAAACTAAAAGTCAGCGAGTGCATGCCGAAAGTAAAGAGACACCTGCTCATTGCGCTCCATGTGCTGGGAGAAGGTGAGCACAAAGAAACCACTACAGCACTCAAAGGGAAAATTTAACCAGAAACAAACTATGATGACGATGAGGATGAGGATGAGAGGGAAAACACCAGAGGCGTGCAGGGAATTAATGCAACCAAAAGGTGACAAGACCCGGGAACTGGGAGGAATGAACCAGGAAGTGGAAACAATGATAACAGAATACAACAACAGATCCAAGATCGCGAGAAACAAACATTAAACTAAGATTACTAAGGGAACGTGAGTGAGAACCAAAAGGCATGAGGGGAAAGATGCACGAACACGAGAAGATAACACTAAATCGACAGAGTGCATGGACCCGACAGTAACCAAAAGAGAAACCAGATAGCTGCTCCGTGTTCTCAGAAACGCAAAGAAGCCGCTGGGGTGCTGTCAATCAGGGAACACAGAGGGGAACAAGAAAGAGAAACAATGAAGGCGCAGGAGTGGTGTGAGGGGAAGTAACATGATGCACAGAGGGGAAAACAGAAGTGAACAATAACTGAACAAAGAAAACAGCGCAACAGCCCGCACCGACCCGTGACATATGGAAACTCTGCCGTGTTGGACTTTTGTTCTTTTTTTTTTTTGCCTTTTACACTGAGTTGTAGTTTTCACAAAGTCAATCTACAGTCCTACAAATAAAAACAACAGAAATAAAAAAATTAATATTTAAAAAAGGTATTAAATTCTAATAGTTTTGTCATTCTTCTTAACAGTCTGTTCCACTCACACTGTAAGACATCATGACCTCCACCAAGGAGGTAATGTTTTCACAGGTGTTTGTGTGTTTGTCTTTTAGTAGGATAACTCAAAAAGTAATGAACGGATTTCGATTAAATTTGGTGAGCAGATAGATAATGTTCCAGGAAACAACTGATTAAATTATGAAGGTGATCCAGAATATATTCTGGAATTGAGATCCAGAAGAATGTTTGGCACATAGCAGCAAAGATGTGAGAGGATGTTGATGAAATTTGGTGAGCAGATGGATAATGTCCCAGAAAATGAGGGATTTTATTTTGAATTTGATCCAGACATATTTTGGATCTAGAAGAAGTTTTAAGCATTCAGTAACATTTAATTAAAACAATGTATTGATAATGAACTCCGATAAAATTTTGTGAGCAGATGAATAATATCCTACAAAATAACGTGTAATTTTTGAGTTGATCCGGAACATATTCAGGGTCCTGGATCCAGAAGAATGTTAGAGATCTAGCAACATTGAACTCAGAAAGTTATGAAAGGATCTTGATGAAATTTTATGAGCATATGGATAAATTCTTATGAAACAAGGCTTGATGCTAAATGCAAGTGAAAGTGGGTATTTTGGCGGTGGGGCCTTGGCAGAGGTTTGCACTTTCTGAGTGCTTTCTAGTTACTTAAGTAGCCATCTGTTGGTTGTACATTCGGTGGATCCATGCATATTGTGTTGCACTTTATCCAAGCATAAAATGGGCCAATACAAAAATATAGACTATGCCAAAGAAAAAGGCATGAAAATGTAGTATTGAAAAGTTTATTGCAGCAAATAATGCATGACGGATGAACCAGCTTCAGTCATGGCACCGCCGAAAAAATTCAAACTCTAAACCAAAACTCTCATCCGTTTTCACTCGCACTAGCTCACAGCGTCATGAATAACTGACAAGGATCCACTCATGTCTCTGCAACATTTCTTCATTGCATCAGCCATCTTAACTGCTAGTGAACTTATTTCACATCGTGCAATCTGCTTCACTGCGACTGAACCAGATTGAAGTCTCACTCTATATGTTGCATAGCAACTGCATCAGTCAGGAAACATTCATAAGTCAATAGTTGGGTCACAGTCACTGCATATTTATCTTGTAAATATAAAAATGTAGTTAGGATTGGGATTCAAAGGTATGTTGACTTTAAGACTGGTTATGGCTGATTTAGATCATCACTGCTGTAAATGGAAGGTTGCATAGACAGATTACCGTACTTGTCTACTGCAGAAGTACAATACTCATTCTATAAATACTGTAGATACCCTTCAGTCACTCTTCTCTACCTGCTCCACCCTGACTGCACTCTTCTTCACCTCTCTATCACAATCTACTTTGAACAGTCGACCACAAGTACCATATGGGCCCAAAAATAAGACGGCCCTGATTATAAGACAACCTCCTTTACTAAGACACATTTTTGGAAAAATATTTTCTGAATACCAAATCTTGTTTTTGAAAAAGAAAATGCTTTTATTTAAAAAAAGAATGCTAATATAAGCAGAAGTACAATAAACACTGGTGCAATAAACAGTGCACACTGGCCAACCTTCACTCCTCAGAGCATGTCAGTCAAACAATTCTCCATAAGGAGGGCTTGCTGCACTATTGCTGGGTGTTTGGACCCTAACGAGTTGTTGATAGTAACAAGGGGCTGCTGCAGACATCTGAGGATGATAAAGGCAGAGGAACATGGTGCACAACGCAATGATGTGAATCTGTGGCTCTCTTTATTAAGAGAAAATCTCTCCTGATGCAGTTTGAGCAGCGAAAATAATGCGAGTCCACTGTTGAAATAAAATTTGGGGGAAGCAGCAGGTGCTTCATGCCAGCAGCAGCAGTCGCGGGGGAGGAGTTCACGCCGACGTGGCAACAGAAGTGCCAGGGTTCCTCGGAGAACTGTAAATAATGGTAAATAAATATGAATTATTGTGTTATTTGTGAATGTTTTATGCTGGTTCTTGTGGTGATCTTGTTAAAGTTCTGTAGATGAATGATTGTGGTGTCAAAATGCAGAGAAGCAACACTCGGCACTATGAGTGTAAACTGTACCGCACACCATGACTTTTGCCTGTTTTTAGCGGCTGAGAATAGCTGTTAATAAAAAGTAGTGCAAGAGGGAGACACTTTTTAAGGGTTTCTGTTGCCATCTACTGTTGTATATGTGTGTAACATGTAAAAGTTGAGTCCACGATTATAAGATGACCCCATATTTTTCAGTTGTGTTTCTAGGGGGGGGACAAAACAACACGTTGTCTTATATTCAGACCGATACAGTATTTAAAAAACGTCTATCTTCACCGCCTCTACTCTTTGCAACTGCATCATTTCACTGCCCTCCATCTCATCCATGCACACATACTTTTCCTTGCTCCTACTGATGTTCATTCCCCTTCTCTCCAGAGTGTACCTCCACCTCTCCAGCTTCTCCTCAACTTGTGCCCTACTCTCATTAAAGATCACAGTGTCATCTGCAAACATCAGGCCATGGAGAACCCCGTTTGCTCTCGTCCAGCAACCTGTCTATTACTATTGCAAACAAGAATGGGCTCAGAGCCGATCCTTGAGGCAATCCCAACTCCACCTTGAACCCATCCATAATTCCCATGGACACCTTGCCACTGGCACACTGTCCTCATACATATCCTGCGCCACCCTCCCATACTTCTGTGCTACTCCTGACTTCCTCAAACATTACCACAACTCCTTTCTCTGCATCCCGTCATAAGCTTTCTCTAAAGCCACAAACATACAATGCAACTCCCCATCAGTACTCTCAGAGCAGACACTGAATCTGTATCACTCTCTCAGTATGAAACCATAATGCTGCTCACAGATCTCCACCGCTCTTATCAGCCGAGCTTCCACCACCCTTTCCCATAACTTCATGCTGTGGCTGATCAACTTTATGCCTCTGTAGTTACTGCACATCACCCTTATTCTTAAAAATCAGCACCAATACACTTCTCCATCAGGCAGCCTTTCAGTTTCCGAGATTTAATTAAACAATCCAGTTAAAAACTCCACTGCCATCTCTCCATGTCCCCACTGGTATATCATCTGGTCCAGGAGTGGGCATGAAGGGCCGAGACGTTGCAGGTTTTCCGTGCAACTGATCGCCTCAGTAGGTGGTTTTACTGATGAGCTCCTACACTCAACTTAAAGTCCTGATCATCCACCTTTCCACTCTTCATAGCTGTCCTCACTTTATCCTCATTAATCCTTTAAAAGGCCACAGCAGTCCCGGTGGCAACAGGAGACCTCAGGGCTGTAACCCCCAAACTGGGAGAATGGCTCCAGCAGATTCCAGGTACAACACCTGAGGTCTATAAAATAAAATCAACAATAATAATCTAACATTATTGTTATTATTAATAATAACAACAACAACTCATACTAGTGCAGGTTGGCTCCGATTTCCTCCAACAAATTAAGAATAACGAGCCTTGGTGATCGATTTGTCCTGATAACGTCTTACTCTGGCATAACAAATAAATTAATACAAGAGATGAACATTCTCTCTCTTCTTTCACACATCGTCTGATTTCTGCAGCACCTCCTCCTAGAGGCAACTATCGCAGCCATGTCAGGTCCAAATGGGATAAGATGAGCTTTTTTGTTTGTTTGGTTGGTTGTTTTGGGTCGCGTCCCTCCACTTTCCAAATTAAGCCTACACATACATACTATGCAGTGAGGTCAGCTGCAAAAAGAACTCTCCACACCTTTCCGGCGTTAACTTATCACTGAGCCTCTTTTTTTAAAATTCTTGACAATAGCTTTTTAACACCAAAATAGTTAGTAAATGTTAGCAAAAGTTAGTAAGTGTAGCTCTATGAGTCAATACAAAATACAGTTCTTCTCATCTGTAATTCTCCTCCGTAGTAACTCTGCATGGCTGCTGTAGTTGTAAAACACCCACTTACAGACGATGACACGAGACGGCAAATATACGTGAGCGCTCACAGTCCAGGACTGACACAACAACAACATGTTGTGAACAAACGTCCCTACAGTTTAATCTCATTGCTCGGCAGGGTCTACGTCCAGCTTGTCAGCTAGAGGACTCAGACCCAAATCCCTGAGTCAGGTCTTCTCCACTGAAGTCTCTTGAACAAAAATCAACAAAACTGTCATCTCCAGAGAAGGTACAGCTACTGACCTCTAACCCTCCTGTCAGAATGTCTCTTTCAGACCTGAATTTTCTTCGTCTCATATCAGGTATGAGTCTGAACTGTGGATGTCCTTGTATCAAACCGAGACAGTCCCCTGACTCAATACACCCATTTCAATATTCTGATTCGGCATGATGGTTTTCCAGTGCCAATGTTCACTGCCCTTGCAGAATTGCTGAACATTTTTAAGTTGGAGCCAGACAATAATGGATGCACCTGTGCAAAATGTGTTTTGTAATGATAAAGTGGAGACAATTTCACTGCGAGTAACAAAACGACACTGGTTCAACAAAAATGTTTAAATTAATTCACATATCTCTATGTTTTTATCCATCCACTGCAAAATTGTATGGTTTCTATCCCCGCTGGGACTAACCTTTTTACCAAGTTTTGGGATAATTTGTTTTTTTTTTGAGTGATCCTAATATGCCAACAAACAGGTGTGGGCAAAAAGCAGGAACTCTTCAGTGAGGTTTATTAAATGGTAAAATATGCATTTATGTAGTGGCTTTATCCAAAACAATGTACAGTGATAGTCGATACTCATGCACATGCACATGCACACACACACACACACGCCAGGAGCTGCCATGCACTCATGCATGTACTTCACATTGGGAGCAATTTGGGTTCAGTGTCCAGCTTGAGGACTTCCTGACATGCAGACAGGAGTAGGCAGTGTGAGTGTGAGCTGCTTTATTTAGTCCTGAATATTTACCACATAGAACTTTGCAAAAAAAAATTTAAAAAAAAATAAAAAGTTTCAAGTGCAATAAGGAATCCAATTGTTTGGAGAGGATGTCAGAGTAGAACCAAATTACTACTCTGAGCAGGACTGACCTATGAATGAAACTATTTCTAATACATATCACTAATGTATAGCATAAACTTGAACTGCATTACATTCTAGCTGATAATACGAATCATCATCATCATTAATATCAGTATCTTGTGCTCAGAGGTACTTTAAAAAGGTGGTGTGAAGCTATAAATGGCTAATTGGATTTTGCAAACCATACCAGTTGGAGGTCCATCCATCCATCCATCTTCTATACCCGCTTACTCCAATTAAGGGTCACGGGGGGGGTGCTGGAGCCGATCCCAGCGGTCAGTGGGCGAGAGGTGGGGTACACCCTGTACAGGTCGCCAGTCCATCATAGTGCCACATATAGACAGACAAACACAGCCACACCTACGGTCAATTTAGAGTCACCAATTCATCGAACATGCATGTCTTTGGAAGTGGGAGGAAGTCGGAGCACCCGGCGGGAACCCACGCAGACACGGGGAGAACATGCAAACTCCACACAGAAAGGAACTGGGCACGGTGGGAATCGAACCCCAGACCTTCTTGCTGTGAGGCAAGAGTGCTAACCACTGAGCCACCATGCTGCCCACCAGTTGGAGGTGCTATACATTATTTTTTTATGCCACTAGATGCCACACTAGCTCCAATTTCAAAAATTTAAACAAAGCTTCCCTCCTCGGCCACTCCTTCTCAATCCTCTCTCTCCTCCCCATTGAGCAGAAGGAAGGGCAGTTGGAGACTTTTACCATGTCTAACAGCTCTCTGTGGGGGAAAAGCCAGATGTATATGGATTTGAGTCTGATCACATTCCTGGTCAGAGGCATTTTAGCTTCTGAATGTGTTTTTTTGGAGGAATTTCTGGAAAGTTGTTGCCATCTGCCATTTAAAATAAATAAATAAAAATCAACAGCTTTGTGGTCAGTAGTGAGTACTGCTGTCTCTTTATATAAATGTGGGGAGGGGCAACGGTTTCACAGGGCGGGACTCACATGCACTAAACTTGCACACACAGAAATCTCATGCACTGAACATGCATGTGTGGCCAGACTCAGAATGTAAACAGGAGACAGAAAAGCTCAGAGCACAGAGGGAGTGTTGCTTCATTCTCTGTACAGGATGCCATTAAGCCACTAAGGGCCTGATTTACTAAGATCCCATATAACAAGTGCTAAATTACACGGGCTTTCCAAACTTTTGCACATGGGGTTGGTGAAAGAGTTGCGAGTGATTTACTAAGAATAAGTGGACAAATGACAGTGGGTGGTAATGTGACGTAGATAGCAGTATGTAAATTAGGATGTGTGTTAATGACCGTAAGCGCAAAATGAAATTCAATCAGCCACTTGCAGGTATGCGCAAAATAACACAAACACACGTTTTAACTGAAAATATCATTTATTGAACATTTACCAAATCAAAAATGAATGTGGCTTGAAAATTATTTGTCTGCTATTTCACGGGAGGCGCGAGGTGTGTGGAACAAGCCTGGATTCAGCACCGCTGCCATGAAAAGCACCCGCCCACATGAATAGAGATGATTTTGATTTATTTCATTCAAATTTATCCTGCTGTAAATAGACTCCCTGTCTATTCCTTGTGTCTGTATACTGTGGTGAGTTAGGATATTCTGACTAAATATAATTATTACAATTATTATTATTATTATTATTATCAAACTGTCGGTTTAAGGCGCCGATTTTCAAATGCGTGTTTCTGTGTTCTTTCACGACACGCTTACTGACTCCAGTGTTAATATATTCTC
This sequence comes from Chatrabus melanurus, assembly GCA_900302635.1. NCBI lineage: Eukaryota > Metazoa > Chordata > Actinopteri > Batrachoidiformes > Batrachoididae > Chatrabus > Chatrabus melanurus. Next base: position 9,594 of record OMMV01190437.1, read on the forward strand.
TTCACTTTCACATAACTGAAGAGGACGTGACATAGATGAAAGGTGGGGGCAGGAGCTGCTGTTCCAGCGCCTCCGTCACATGATGCGTCTGTCTAGTGCGCATCTGGAGAGAGATGTAACCTGAAAAGATAAAATCCCGCTAGAAATGTAACGTTGGCCAAAAGGGGGACACAGAAAGACATGATGAATGTCACAGTTAATTTTATTTCGTTATAAATAGTGATATTAGTAGTAATAATGCGTAATCATGGTGTTTTCTGTGTTAAAGATTACTGAATGAAAACAAAGAAATGCATACCCCAAACAGCTCATGGGGAATGACTCTGAATCAGATTCATGTGTTTCTGCAGTCTCTTAACACAGTTACCACCCTGGTTTCAAACGTGCAAAGTAGAGGCTAGCATAGAGATCAGAACATGCTAAACTTCCTTTTGATGTTGACAGGTCGCATTGCGTGTGCTAAATTGATCCATCTGCATATTCTCCTCCCAGTATTTTGTGCACTTGGGTAGACACACACCAAACTGCACATTCATTAAAGCAAGCATATTAAATGGACAATGCGTGCTATTTCGCTCATTGGAAAGACACAATCCTCAGTGCGCACCATTAATAGATCAGGTTTGTTTGCCGGCGATATGGCGATTGCACGTGTTTTTATACACGCAAACCTTTAGTAAATCAGCCCCTAAATCTTTGCATGGAAAATAGTTGTCGGCTGCTACAATAAAGTGTAAAATCTGAATTAGAGCACCTTTAAATCCTATCTGTGGTGTTTTTCTTACCACAAAAACATACAAACTAATACAATAATGAGATTATCAATGGGATTTGTTTGTACAACATTTAAAACTTTAATGACAACTAATTACAGAAACGTCCGTCCGAGTTGTTATTTTCTGGTCTATTAAAAAGTGAAGTATGTTTAGACTAATTGAGCTGCATTTGACATAAGAACAAGCCTCTTATTTAGTTGGGCCCTTGAGGTGCTTGCACAAATAAATTAAACCGTGCTTCCTAAAAACATTTAAGACACCTTTCTGAAACACTGAGTGCAATCATCAGAAAGCAGCAGTCTTCCAGCGTTAATAGGACATTTCAGGTGCGATTTTCAGTCAACTTAAAGCTTGAGGAAATACTGAGGATTACCAGTCGTACCAGCACAGGCGGTATCAAAGGTTGTAAATTAAGAAGATGACTATAAGGTATAAAGAGATGGAAGAAAGTAGAAGGCATCAAAAGGTCGCGTGGTAAAGCACTTTTCTTAGCGGAGCGGCCAGCTTGTCACAAGGTAAGGAGCTGCATATTTCCATCACAAATGGAACCCTGGAGGCTTCCTGTTTCTGTTGAACTACCTCCAGCCGAATCACTGGGCACCGTGTGTCTGAGGGTTTTCTGTATTGAGTCGTAGACACAATTAAGGTAGTAAAATAGCAGAATTCAAAAAAACGTTTGATTATTAATTTCAGACTCGTGCAGCAGGCTCAGGGGGGGAAAAAATTTAATTAATCATTTTAAACTCTCTTATTTCCATTATTCTCAGTACAATCCCATCC
>OMMV01190440.1:0-11458 GCA_900302635.1 Chatrabus melanurus
GTACATGTGTATATAGATATGTATATTTTTATATGCATATTGTGTGTATTTTTATTTGTGTGTATGTGTATGTATGTGTATATATATATATATATATATATATAATTATCAATTTTTTTGTTTTTTTTGATATAAAATATAAAATTGAATCGTATATTTTTATACGCTGATATACCGAGCTATACTAATAAGCTCGGAAGTCAGTGAGTAATTATTTAATTTAAGTTATAAGAGGGGTGGGAGTATATAAGTTTTACTTCTTCTCACTCCTTTTCGGATATGTTTAGATTACTTTCTGTTTTTGTTCGGTTTTCTTTTTTTTCTTGTTCTTGTTCTTTTTTGCTATAATTAATTTGTTATTCATTTTGAATGTCTGTCCTTGTGAATTTAAAATGGCAGAATTGATTGTTTTTATTGACATATTCGAAATAAACAAATAAACAAAAAAAAATAAACAAAAAAACTCCACAGGGGGTACCTATGGTATAAGTATAAAGTGTTTACCTTGTATCATTATTGTATTATGTTCACAACACATGCCACACAGTTTCCATTTCAGATTTATTTATTCTACAGCACATTTCAAAATGCAGCTGAAGCAGAAAAAAAATACCTTTAAATCGTCAGACAAATGCTCAGACTCACATTGTATTTCTGGAAGTAACCCAAATACCGGATCACGCCGACCCACACCATTAATGTAGACGTTCCCAGGAAGATACTGCACACGTCGTAACTGGTTAAACTCTAGAGAGGAGACAGAAACCACAGAAGGGAACTCAAAAGGGGATTTGCTGGCTGGTCGTGTGTGTCATTTTGAAGACTGGACACACACGAATCTTTACAGGGTTAGCAAATACTTGTTATACCAGTGATACGGATGTGCCACATGTATGCAAACGGTACTTTTGCTGGTCATATATACAATTTGCCAACACATCACCCGTGATTCTATTCCTGCATTTAAAAAAAAAAAAAAGCAAAGCCTCTATTATATAACACCTACATAAATCCTTGTCATTTGATTGGTGGATTGTACATCACATGATATTCATTATTTGCCCCATTGCATGCATGACGTCACGTATCGTGCATTCTGGTTCCATTTACCGTGCATTTTTGTTCCATATGTTTTGCCCCATTGCACGCCTCCACACCAATTCGTAAAAAAAATGCGTCCATGATACAAGGAAGCTAAATCCAGTATGTCATAAGCCGATTTGAAGCTCACGCAATGTTCGCGGGGACATCTTTAGTGGCCGTGGAAGCGCTGCGAGATGAAGATGAAGAATTGGACACAAAGACGTCCCACCGGCTTCCTGTTCTGAGAAGAAAGACATGTCTAATTTTAAGCAAAATATCAAATGACGCGGATCTATTTAAGTGTCATATAAAACAAATAATGAATGTTTTTAATTCGTGCAATGAAAAAAAATTTTTTTCATGCGGTGAGATGGAATGTTCCATCTTTCACCTCATGAAAATATTCCTACCATTGCACTCACAAACATTTATTATTTGTATACTAACCAAAGGCACCCTGGGCAAACACTGATAAGTTTACCATTGACAAGTGATGTTTTCTGCAGAAGGCTTTTACAAAGTACAGTTCAGTGATGACCTTTGACCCCAAAAATCAATAGGCTTCTTGGGGTCACCACACCTAACACACACACCATGTTTGGTGACTATCAGGCATTAGGAAAGAAGTTACTGCGCTCACAAAATTTTTACAAAGTACGTGCCAGTGACCTTGGCCTCTGATTTTTTTGACCCCTGATCTTTTGACCCTCAAATCAATAGACTTCTTGGGGTCACTATGCGTAATGCATAAACCAGGTTTGGTGATAATCAGGCCAGTATAACTGAAGTAATCTCGCTCACAAGTGAAATGTCGGATGACTGACTGACTCCCTGCACATAGTAACGTCTAACCCACTGGCTGCGCTGTGGTAAAAACATACCCTTTTTTTTTCTTTTTTTAAAATAGAACATTATATTCTTGGGGATTTCAGGGCAAGGACAAAAAGATTTGAGATGCAGATATGAGAAAGTAAATTTTTTTTAAACAATTTATATTTGATATATGCTGACACATCGTAGTAAAATTCAAGCAAAATCAAGAATGTTAGGAATGAGTTGCACCATAAATCAGTTTAAACATTAATTCCCATGTAATCAAAACAACATAGGGTTGTTGAACGACTTCCTCCTTCAAGTTGATGTTTTCCACCCTGAAGCGTTCAGAATCCTCTTTCCCACCCGCTGTATGCGACATGGATAAAGCAAATACAGGGCAGCTGCAGTGGTAAACATTAGTGCACAAACATCACATGATTTCTGTGAACTGAAGCTCCCATTTGGACAGCAGCTACCCCATGTTGACAGTATGGGGTGCAGCCCTGGTGCAGCTTTTCTGCCTCTTAGACAGGCATCACTTCCATCTCTGTCAATATTTAAGAAAATACATGCGACTATAAATTGCACAGACTGACGTCACACTCCAAAGTCCGCAACACACTTAAGCACCAGTTTCATTTCACAGCTGTTCTCACTTTAATTATTATCTCCACCAGCATGCGATCATCAGCATTTTTCTTTCCGATATGTTCTGGAAAGTCAATATAAAGCTAAAAATACACCAGGATCTTCAACCTTGGTGGCTAATCAAGTCTTGTATATACATAAAAGTGCTTTATGGCGACATTCAGCTGTCCACACTGTTCTCCTCCCTCTATGGAGAATTACAGGAACAGGGTGAGTTGTGGACAAATTTAAACCCACTCAGACTTTTAAGCCTGCCACTCACTACACGATGCGATCATGTCTTATCAAAGTAATGCAGTACCGTCTCTACATAACGTAGAAGTGTATTTATGGAGAAAAAAAAAAATGCAGAAAACACTGCACACATTATGTGCGCACCTCTGCCCGCGCAGCAAAGGACAAGCAGGAGCTGTGCAGCGCTGGACAGGTTGCTCCACCTGCGGCCGATGCAGAGCTCCGTTATGAGAGAGGAATACATTTGTAACGAGGCCACATTTTATTCATCACTCAAAATGCTGCTGTGTGCTGAAAAGACACAATTGCCCGTGTTGGATTAGTTCGTGCGCAGGTAAGCGTCTGCGCTGTGCCAAATTGCCACGTGCGCACACAGAAATGAGATATAAAAGAACACCCTGTGTGAGAGAAGTCATTATTGGCCATTTATGTGGATAAACACTGAAATGCATTTATTGAGCACAGAACAGATTTTGTTTGCTCAGATAGAAACGTGCATGTGATCCGGCACTCCCTCTTTTCCAATGGTCGCATGCTCTAACGAAATTATTTAGGTATTCATGTCATGCGCATGAATTAATCAAACCGTGGGAACGACTTTTATATCGTGTAAAGGCAATAGCATTTCTTGTATTTTTCGTCTGCGCCCTAAACTCTGGAGCTCCTGCGCATCCTGGATATGATGTACCGGTTCATCCAAGGTGCAAAGTTGTCCCCCCCCCCCCTTCTTTTGGCTGCTCCTGTCCTCCACCTCACACATTCATTATGGAATGAAACACTGGTAAAGGGGTGAGTGTTTCATTACATCTGTCCAAGTGCAAACGTGTGCCTGTCTCTGTGTGTCGACTGCCTGCGCGCACATCTGTGTGTCTCTGTGCTTGTAATAATGTCCATGTAACGTCACGCAATGCATGTTATGATGTAATACAGGAGATACAGCACCAGTCGTATAGTGCAGAAGTTTTGAACATGCTTGAACTGCTTTGGAATGTCGGTGCAGCACACACACACACACACACACACCGTATCGTATTGCATCATCGTGTGGTGAGGGGCCAGCTTTAGTGATTATGGCCAATATAAATAGAATTGAATTAAAGTGAATGAATGCCTTTACCTTGGCTTGTATTTCCATCTTCAGTATTGACCCCACGATGGCTAAGAGGTCGCTGACAATGATCAGCACATACCAGCCATTTAGAAACTCCCTCTGGTCGTCCTCACACACTTTACGATTGTAGTTCTCGTGAAAGAACTCGGAAAATCTCTGAAATGACAAATTCAGTTTCTTAAAGCAGAAAAACCAATCACGCATCAGTGTGATACGGTGCAGTGAAGGGGATGAACTGGACTGCCAACCTGCAGCAGCCTGACAGCGAGTATGATGGAGCGGGTGCACAGCACTGCCGAGGTGAGACAAATCAGAATGACAAACCCATCAAACACCAGAAAATAGTGCGTGTTCTTCTGGGCTGAAACGGAGAGGAAGCTTGTGTCAGCCTTTATCTCTTACAACTGGCTCACTCGCACCACTGATAACGATGGTGTTACAAGAAAACGCCTCACTAACGGTCAACAGTAACCAGGTCATGGAGCTCCTTACTGTCTATGGCTCTGCATGGTGAGTCATTTCTTTTTCAACTGAAATATACGGTGGCTGAGGGGGGCCACAACACTTTCTAATTAAGACAACACTAGCAAATTCAAAAAACATTTACAGCTACACAAAAAAAACCAAAAAAAAAAACACCTGCATCAATTCAACAACAGATAGCTGCATCAAAAAAAGGCTTGCAAATGGAAAAACGTCTGCAAACACAGAAGACAAGCATAACCTACAGCACATGTAACAATTTAATAACGTGTCTGCTGCAAAGTCACGCAACACGCACAAAAAGAAACACTTCGCAAAGCTTCACAACACAACGGAAGTACTCACAACACAAACAGAAATTTCTGCCCAAAGGACTTTAACTGACTTCTATTCTTCAGTGCATTGCAAGTAAAATAAAATGTGAAACTACAGCTAGTGTAAGACTAAAATCATGAATAACATAAATAAACAAACTTACTCAGCTCTGTTGACCAGACAGAGTTAGCAAAATGCCGCAATGCGCAGTCCGTCAGTTAAAGCACTCCGGGCAGAAATCGCCGTTTGTGTTATGAGCACTTCCGTTGAGTTGTGAAGCTTTGCGAAGTGTTTCTGTGTTTGGGGGTGTTGTGAGAATTTGCAGTAAACATGTTATCAAATTTAATTGTTGCATGCGCTACAGGTTGCATTTGTGTTCTCCGTGTTTGCAAGAGGCTTTTTTTCCAATTTGCAATTTTTGATGCAACTAACTGTTGTTGAACTGATGCAGAGGTTTTTTGCATGAGCAAATGTTTTCTTTTTATGCTGGTGTCTTAATTTGGAAGTGTTGTGGCCCCTATTGGCCACCGTAGAACTATACATATCATGCATTTTTTTCCCCATTAAAATTCCATGAACAATTCTTACCCGTCCCTGAAATTTTCCACTCCTGACATGTATTGCTTTGAGCATCAATATCCATGAATATTTTCACCTTTCCACTATGACATTGGTTGTCAAATGTTATCTACAAACAAAGCCAAAGGATGAAAAGAGAAAAAAAGTGCAGTTATAAAACACAATTATGCAATGATGTGTGAGCAAAGAGAATTTAAATCTAGATATATTACAGCGTAAAACAGAGATTACCCGCCGTATTCTACAACCCCAAATCAGAAAAAGTTGGGACGATATGGAAAATGGGGGAGGGAGGGGGAAGAATAAAGAAAAATGCAGTGACCCTCACATTTACTTTGACTTCTATTTCACTGCAGACAGTATGAAGATATTTCATGTTTTCTGTGGTCAAAATAATTTCATTTGTTAAAACACATCCATTCTTGTGTGGCCTGCAACACGTTCCAAAAAAAGTTGGGATGGAGGCAATTTAGGACCAGTAATAAGGTTTAAAAAAAAACAAAAAAAACTTAATAATGATGTTATTTCAAACAGGTGACTGCAATCATGATTTGGTACACAACCAGTATCCACGAAAGGCTGAGTCTTTGAGGAGCAAAGATGGACAGAGGATATCCAATTTGTCAACAAATACGTCAGAAAATTATTGAAATGTTTAAAAACAATGTTCCTCAAAGAAAGATTGGAAGGGATTTGCATATTTCTCCCTCTACAGTGCATAATATCATTGACTCAAGGAATCTGGAAAAATTTCATTGCGTGAAGAGCAAGAGCTTAAGCCGAAGCTGAACACCTGTGATCTCTGATCGCTCAGATGGCACTGCATCAAGAACAGTCATTCATCAATTGCTGCTATAACCACATGGGCAAGGGATTACTTTGGGAAACCTTTATCAACCACTACAATATGGAGTTACGTATATTCACAAATGCCACTTAAAACTTTACTGTGCAAAAAAGAAGCCTTATATTAACCTTGTCCAGAAACGGCATCAACTTCTCTGAGCTTGGAGGCATCAGAGTGGGACCATCACACAGTGGAAACATGTATTGTGGTCAGATGAATCAGTATTCCAGATCTTTTTTGGAAAAAATGGATGCAAAAGGACCAACAAGACTTATCAGCAGCAAATTTAAAAGCCAGGGTCTGTCATGGTATGGGGTTGTGTCCGTGCCCTTGGCAAAAGTAATTTACACTTCTGTGATAGCAGCATTAATGCAGAAAAGTACATTGAAATTTTAGAGCAACATATGCTGTCTTCAAGACAACATCTTTTCCACAGATGTCCATGCATTTTTCAACAAGCCAATGCAAAACCACATTCTGCACACATTACAAAGGCATGGCTACGGAAGAAGAGGGTACAGGTACTGCACTGGCCTGACTGTAGTCCTAATCTGTCCCCAATAGAGAATGTGTGGAGAATTTTGAAACAAAAAAATGCAACAATGACGACCTCGTACTGTTGGACACCTTAAGACGTGTTTGCAGAAAGAATGGGACAAAATAACACCTGAAACACTTCATCACTTGTATCCTTCATGCCAAAATGTCTTAAGAATTGTGTGAAGGAATCGCAACATTACAAAATGGTAAATGCTTTAGTGTCCAAACTTTTTTTTTTGGAATGTGTTATAGGTCTTAAATGCAGGAATGGATGTATATTAACAAATGAAATGAAGCTGACCACACAAAACGTGAAATATCTTGGTTTCATACTGTCTGCAATGAAATACAAGTCAAAGTAAATGTAAGAATCATTGCGGGTTTTTTTTTTTTTTGCATTTTCCATATCGTCCCAACTTTTTCTAATTAGCGGTTGTAAAAGCATGAACAGTCTCAAAGTCTCTTCAAATTTGCGACATTATCACTCACAGGGATCAAAGTGCTCAACTGGTTTGCACCCGACTAGCCTGGTTCCCATCATTGATAAAACATTTAGTACCAAATTGTTGAGTCATACCGTGACATAGAAAGTGTAGCAATCAGGCAACTCTCGTGAACGCACTGTCTGCAGGTTGATTCCTTTCAGCTGCGAGGTCAGTTTGATGTCAACGAGCCTAAAAAGTGCACAATTTTAGTGGATGTCAAGAAGAAGAAATTTTAAAAAATAAAATAAAAAAGATGTTAGCAGCAGTCAGTCATACTGATGATACTGTGTACCTGTAAAAGTCCAGGTCAAAAAACGATGAATTGTGGGCTCTCCACTGGTTTGCGGTTTTTGGATCATGTGACATACACACTAAGAAAATATAGGAAAAAGGTGAGCGAATGACTAAAACATAAGTAAGCTCAGTACTATTTAAATAAAAATGGTCAATAATAGAAAATGACAAAAATTCTGTAAATATCATCGTCCACCTCCTCTCACCTTCTTCCAGCTGGGCATCGATATCATAAGATTCATCTGAAGGCTCTACATTGCCTCTTTTATAGTACGTCTTACAGATGACAAGAGGCAGAAAGTTCCCATCTTCATCTTTAGCATAGCTGATTGGACCCACAGAGAGTTGGCCCAGCTGGCTGTACTGTAACGTAATAGCATACGAGTTTAGACTGCCACATTAAAACACATCCTTCGCCTGGAAAGGAGCCAGTTGAGGTGGTTCGGGCATCTGGTTAGGATGCCACCAGGACGCCTCCCTAGGGAGGTGTTCCTGGCACGTCCAACTGGGAAGAGACCGAGGAGCAGACCCAGGACTAGGTGGAGAGATTAGATCTCCTCACTGGCCTGGGAGCGCCTAGGGATCCCCCAGTCAGAGTTGGCCGAGGTTGCCGGGAAAAGGAAGTCTGGGGCTCTTTGCTAAAGCTGCTACCCCCGCGACCCGATTCCGGATAAGCGGTTGAAGATGGATGGATGGTTGCTAAGGTCAACAATGTTTGCTAGGGAAACATTCTTATTGAATATCTCAGGAACTACTTATGATAGAGAGGTGATATTTAGCTCATATGAAAGTTACTGTATATTGACTAAGTAATAAAAAAGTATCGTTTTGTTTATGTGAAAAAAAAAAAAAAGGTTGATTTGTGTTTCTTCCACTCAGGGACATCCCACCTGCGGGTCTTTACGGACTGCTTCTAGTTAAATGCTTGTATTTTTATTAGATTCTCAAAAAAAAAAAAGATATCCGCTATATATATATATATATATATATATATATGTGTGTATGTGTCATCGGCCACCCTGCGCTCTAAAAATCGATATCAGCCATTGAAAAACCCCATATCAGTTGATCACTACATCTGACTATCTCCCCTTTGACGTAAGCTCTGCCTACCCACAAATTTTCATGGAAATCCATGCATGTCTTTTGGAGATATCCCAGTAACAGATAAACAAATGTCCTTGGTGAAGACAATCAAGAAAATAATTGGCAGCTTATTATTGACAATGAAAATAATTGTTAGTTGTAGCCCTAGTAGAATAAATCATAGTACAGCAAAACAGTTTGTTTGTTTTTCCTAAATTCTTTAGATTATAGAGACCTACTGAGCAATAACATACATTAAAAAAAAAATAATATTTTTGTAAATGTGGATTGTTGGGGCCTTGCCTGATCGAGGACATAAAACAGACTGTCATGTACACCTTGCTGGGTGTAAACAGACATGCTGAAGTCATCCTCATCTACCCCAGTGTAGCCCTTAAGGAAAAGGTTCTTGAAGGCCATGGTGTTCTCCTCCTTATACGACACCACCAGTTGGTTGTTGAGGCCGAACAGGATGAGCTGTAGTGGAAGCAAGAAGGAAATCAAGTGGAAAATTCTACATGATCAATATTACAAGAATAAACGAATAAGGACAGCAAGGTTCATGGGGTTCATTTAAGTAACATCACCAAACCAACACTAATTCATACAGTCATGTCTTTAAACATCCGTATCAGGTACTCGATATAGGGATTACAGCACTTTTTTTTTTTTTTTTAAGGTGGCTACCCTTTCTGAGGGACAAAGAGTAAATGGACAACTGTTGCATACGCATCTTAATACTACACATTAAAACCACTGGACATACTTGTGTGGTGATCATGACAATTTTCAGAATTTGCACTCCCAGTTTCCAGGGTATCTGGCGGCGGGCTCTGTACTTCTCACAGGGACTCATGAAGTAGTACCTCAGGTCATCTCTAAGACACTCTTCTTTGACAATGTCTTGAGTCCCGATTGAGCTGTAACACAATATGAAAGACAGAATCTGACAATCCCAAAGAAATGTGTGACTGACGCTGCGGACACCGGGGGGGTGGAAGGAACTGCCAAGGACATATTTTGTAAAATCAGTTTTTTTCTGCCTTTTTCAGGTAAATATGGTTTGTGGTCCTTCCTTACAATCCCATAATTCTATTTCTATGCATGTAGAAACTCCCCTGCAAAATGTAGGCCTGAAAGAACTCATTTCAGACTTAAACTCTGAACTCCAGCTTGCTCTGTCAGACACCCACTGAGCCGTCTGCATTCTGTGAGACACGCCCACATGATCTGTGAGAGAGAACACTCTGATCTCTACCCGCAGTAAGATCCATAAGTATTTGGACAGTGAAAATTATGGTGATTTTTCCTCTGTACACCACGACAACAGAATTGAAAGGACACAAATGTCCAAATACTTATGGACCTGACTGTAAATTGTATAGATGACTAGCTGCCCATGCAAACCAACACTGTCCTCTGCCAAGTTACCACTGCCTTTAAACCAGCTGTAAAATCCGCAGTCGTACCATGTACACATGTAGCACACAATATTTTGGCATACTGCCATACAACGATCAGTTATCCATGATGAGAAATGCTCCTGAGAGAACTGTGTTGCATATGCATGGCATGTAGAGGATTATTTAGAAACAATGAAGTGAGCTGTGTAGAGCACGGCCTCATAATTATTGACATTTTCGTCCATTAATAAAGCCGTTACTGTACTTGTTTAAGGATGACATGATTGCACTTGTGTCATTAAAGCGGCTTTCATATATTTAGGCATGCACTTCTATTCATAAAAATTTGCCTGTGTACAAGAGAATTATGTGGCATAACACACAGTCAGAGAGTCGGACAGAAGTATGTCACATGATTTCCAACAAACAGTTTTTATGAAGTGGTCTTGGCTTAAAACTGTTTAGTCATGGAAACAGAAAAACGAGAAGTAGATTTTTGAATTATGTTTATGGGCATGTTTTCAGTTTTGGGGTCTGTTGAGAATTAACATTTTCCAGAAACATATATTTTCTATCAGTTTAGTTCTGCAATCATTAGGGTAGTTTTACAGAGATTCATTTGCTGAAGCAGGAGGAGAAAGCGGAATAGGAATATTCCAAATATTGACGACGTTATGGTTGTTTGAAGGTCCAAAATATACACTTTTCTGTGTCTCATTCATGAAAAATTAACTTTGATTCAAAAGAAAAAATTTTTCATGGTTTAATAAAATCATTCCAGTTTGATACATTTGTTGTAAGAATACTCTATTGTAAATACAGAGCAATTTTGCATTCCTGTGCTGTTCGAAGACTATGGATTATTGCTTTTCGTGAAACATGCATTTTCCGTGAAGTAAAATGTCCTTTCCATCACCGACTTCCTCCCACAACAGCCATAAAAAACACAGAATATAAATTTGAACATGTTTCTTTTTTTTTCTTTTTATTGATGTTTTTGTCAGACAAATACAAAAAGGCATTTGTTGCACTATTAGTTACTCAAATAAAAATAACACACATTGTCTTGTCTTTTTTTTTTTTTTACAAACAAGAGAATAAAATTTAAATAAAAGAGTCTGCAGTCCAGCAACAACATACAAACCAAGCCAGACCTACAACACAAAACATAGATCACAAAACAACAAACAAAGCAAGAACACAACACCCCAGGCGGTCAGTGTAGCATACACATCCTGTATTTGAACCAAAAATAAATAAAATTACATAAAATTATGCAGAGGTAGGTAGTGTCATTCTTTCATATCCAGCAATTGAGCTAGGAATGGGCCCCATACTTCATTAAATATATCCTCCCTTCCAGCCACTCTATAGGTGATCCGCTCATAGCTTGCCATTAAGCTTAGTACCTCTATCCATTCCTTAAAAGTGGACAAGGTGGGAGATTTCCAGTGGCGTAAAGTTATCCTGCACCCTGTTATCATAGCTAACCGACACCATGATTTTCGGCGTTTTGACATATGGATATTATCTG
>OMMV01190451.1:0-18979 GCA_900302635.1 Chatrabus melanurus
TGCAGTTGAACACACACAAAAAAAAAAAATCACATTCCTGGACATCCCAAATCCGGCCGTTTTCCATTTCTCCTTGCTCTGTGCGCACCGGCTCCAACTGGTGATTGGCTAAACAACACCTGATCCAGTTAATCGTACGCGGGTACGGCAGGGAATGCAAAAATGCAAATTTTAAAAAAACAAAAAAAACAAAACAGCAGTGATCCTTACATTTACTTTGACTTCTATTTCATTGCAGATCGTATGAATCAAAGATATTTTATGTTTTGTGTGGTCAACATAATTACATTTATTAATATGCAGTGGCTAATGAAAGTCGGGCTTTTACATGTTTGAATTTCCATTTGCCATATTGAAAGAAAAAAAGAATTTAGGCTTCTCTGTATTAAAATTTCTAAAATTATCCTCTTTAAACTCAAACTGAAAAATCTCTACAACATGACAAATTAAATAGAAATATCAAAGCCAAAATATTGGGTTGCATAAGTAAAGGCACCCTTTAGTAGAACACAAGGAAATCATGACTTTTACAGCCAGTTTTCTTTAGACAAGTCAGGGGATGAATACAGGAACATTTTCCCAAGTTACTGAATATGTTTTGGACTTCACTCATATCAATTGTTAAGAAATACAAACAGTGTGGTACTCTACGGTAAACCTGTCTGGAGGAGGCACTTCTCAAAAACAGAGTGACTGTGCAAGAAGGGGACGAGTGAGGGAAGCCACCAAGACACCTGTGACAACTCTTAACGAGCTAAATTGTTCTCTGGCTGTGATTGGAGAAACTGGGAACAGTGCAAATTTTGCACCGACAGCTGCACAAAATCACGATGGAGTGGCAGAGAGAAGAATGTTCTTAAAAAAAGAAGACTTGAACGTTCGGCTGCAGTTTGCCAGAAGGCACATGGGAGCGGTGAAAAAAAAAAAATCATGCAGGACAAAAAGGTAGACGAGGGCCGAGTTTGGAAACCACGAACGGGGTATAAAACAAAACGAGCAGCAACAAAAACCACACACACACACAAAAGTTCCAGCTGTGACGGCTTCTGTACCTTTTAGGAAGTGTTCCACCTCATCTCTCACTTGGCTCGCCAGCCTGTACTGGGCCAGCAGATTGAGATAATGCATCTTGTTCTCATTTGTGACGGCAATCTGAGCGCCGCCAGAAATCAGCTCCACCACCTGCCGATGAATTAAGACAAACAAATAAATACACCAGAAGATAAATGAAGACGAGACAAATATCTTGATTAAACAGCTGACGCTCTCTGTCAGCAGTGAACCATGTGTTCTCTTACATTTACAGAAAAAAATTAAAATTGGAAGAGAAATTATTATTTTTGTTTGTTAAAATAACACGGAATGCAGTGTGTGTATTTACACCGGGCAGCGTTTCAGCTGCGTATTTGTTGTGTTGCTGCTCAAAACTTCCACATATCTTTCCACATCATTTGATAATAGAATTTCCCTCCCACACTCGGCAGTGATTTCACGGGGCGCTAATCAGCTGGGATTTTGTGTGTGTGTGTGTGTGTTTTTTATATACCAGCACATGCAGCTACCGGTGGTCAGCTGACAGCACCTCTCTGAAAGCACACGTCGCTTTGATCGTACTATAATATGTAAGCTTAAAAATAAATACATGTAGCCTCACCATCTGAACTAAAAACTTTTCTTTTTTTATAAAAATGATATATCACTTTTCACAAAATTAAAACATGTAAATTAATTTTGGTTTAGTGCAATTTTTGTGGAACTGACCAATATACTCCCTGTGTACTCTACAATTGTATGGATTTTTTGTTTGTTTTTTGTTTGTGTGTTGTTTAAAATTCAATAAAAAAATTCTTGAGAAAAAACAAAAACTTTTCCTTTTTATAATATCTTCATATCTTGTGGGTCATAGAGTTCTGTGTGAGTTTAGCTGAGCAGCGTTCAGAAAAGTGATGTCTTGTAATCAGATCGCAGTCATGTGACTCTTTTCAATCGCTATAAAGGATTAAAAAAAAAAAAGAAAAAAAAAAAGTGTTTATATTTTTCATGTCTGTGACGTCTTCCCCGATCACACAAACTCCAATAAAAAGGTGCCGGGATGATGTCAAAGTGATCATTTTTCTGTCTGTTTTTGCTGCACGCTGCTCGCGTCACGTGTTAAAAACAGGCGCCGGGTCTATAAGCGAAGCCGCTATCTGAGCTGGAGCATGCGCAGTGCGGCTAAAGGTCAAGCTAGCTCAAGGTCAAAGGTCAATTGGGAAAAGACGCCAGTGTAACGTGTATACTTACAGATATTGTATTACAGGCTTCAAAACTGTGGCATATTAAAATATCGTCATGATGTTTCTGCACTTCCAATTCATAGCAAATTTAGTGTGAAACTAGTAGAATTCAGGAAAGCGGGGTTAGTTAGCGCACGCAGAGGTCGCTGTTTTTGGGAAAGATGGACGCCGATGTTTGTGAAGAGGATTGAGACCAACTGGTATGTCCTTGTTTTGCGACAAACTTCATGCCTTGTCCCGTGAAATAAACCGGTCATATGTTATAGAAGCTTATTAGAACAGGTTTATTAAAGTTGCTAACATTGTTTTACGTAAAAATTCCATTTAAATGACGCAGTATTTTAGATAAAATCCAATACGGCGGACATCGCCCACACTTCTTACACGCGGTTTATAATCTTATAATCTGGTTAATATAACACTGGAATAATATCGCGCCGCGTATATAATGACAAGAAAATGAAAGCGTGTTCATTTATCAGTACCTTTGTGGTCGGTGGCCACCGGCACACTCCGTCTTTCTCTCCTGTCCATGTTTCTTTGTTGATTTTCATTGGGGTCAGTATAGTTTCTCCGCCGCTGGTCTTTAGAAGTGAATCAAAAGCCGCCTGATTTTGTGCGACAACCGGCTCTGAGTCCGGCATGGTTGGCATCTTCATTTCTTGGGCGGCGAACGCTCGTGCCACGAGCTCCTCTTTCTTCCCTGCCAACTTCAACCCGTGTTTCTTCAAAAATGCTTTCAAATTTACCACTGTCCGTCTCTGAAAATCTTCCAAACTCATCCCCCGTATCGTCCATTTCCCTTAATTTTGTTTCTACTGTCCAAAATATTGTCCTAAACTAACTTTTTCATCACTTTTTGCGTTACCCTTCTCCACTTGTCGCCACCAAAACATTGGCGGCTGATCACTTCCGGGTCAAATTTATCACGGATGACCTTTGGGCGTACCCATGATTCATTGCACACGCTGAGATCGAGAGTTAACGTATTCTCTAGAGCAGTGTTTCCCAACCCCGGTCCTCAGGGAACACCTAACCTGCACATTTTCCATCTCTCCCTGCTCTGACTAAGCTGATTAGCTCATTCAGGTGTGCTCAGCCAATCAAGAGCTAAGAGACACCTGAATGAGCTAATCAGCTTTTGGCAGAGCAGGGAGAGATGGCAAATGTGCAGGTTAGGTGTTCCCTGAGGACCAGGGTTGGGAAACACTGCTCTAGAGGGGCAGCGACACGAGTCTGGGACGCTTCCCTCATGCAGGCGGTGGGCAAGGCGTAACCTGTTAACACGGCCACCGAAATGAAAATCAATACGCAACACAGCCGACGCGCGCACACAACACGTGGTGTGTTTCGGGCTTAAAGTGCCTGGAAAGCAAATTCAAAGATTTGCTTCAAAACACATGATACATGTTAGAAATGCTTTGCTGATCACATGTTAAAATGTGTTGAACCATGTGGATTTATTTTTAATTTGGAGTTTGACTGGATTTCTGTGTTTCACCACAGATTGTTTTAAACCGAATTGCATTACGTACTGCGATTTCATTTGCAAAGGCCTATAATAAAGCTAGAGCCGATTTGAATCTCTGCTCCGGAGCAGTAGGTGGCGGTAATGCACCTTTTTACGCTGGTTGCCATCCGCCATTAAACAAGAAGAAGAAAAAATCTCTGGTCATCCCGCTCAAACTTTGAGTCTTGTTAGACAATGGTTGGACTAATCCCACTGTTTGTTTTATTTCTTTTGTTTGCATTCAAATGCCGTATTTTTGTCTACTATGGAAGTTTTTCCCCGTCTCGCTGAGTGTTTGTATGTTCCGTGTTGTTCAATAAAGCTTTAAAAAATTAAAAAATAAAAACTTGCCCCACACCCTCCCCCTCCGTACGTGATTGGGCGTGGTTTCAGTGTCTTCAGCCGAGACGCCCACAGCGTCAGACAGCAGAGAGAGAGAGAGAGAAAAGTGCTCATTTTTACACGATTTTGAAACCTAATTTTATCTACTTAGCGATATTTTTAATCATTAAAATTTGGCTAGATGGTTAATAACATGTTTTTCTGTGGTTTGACAATTTCAAAACACAGAGTGGATTTCACTTTACAGGCACTTTAACTGTCAATATTTGCGACACCAACAACTTTTTTTGATAATGTTGGCTGAGAAACGCTCCACAACACACCCGTGTAAAATATCTCTCCTCTTTTCCACATAGTTATGCCAGCGTCCGACTGCCAGGCTGAACTTCCCATGTTGGATTTTTTTTCTGGCTAAGGGTCAATAAAAAGTTAATTATTATCAAAGTTGCCAGTGGTGGAGGTCACGATCAGCTGCAGTCAATAAGGTGATTCAGTGTGGCTCACAGTTTGAAGGCCTTAACGGCACTGGAGGAATTTTTTTTCTGCCGTCTGCAGATTGTATTTATATATTTATTAAAAATTTATTAGCTTCAGTGTGATATCTGTAACCATTTTACATGAATAATTTTAAACTATTATTTTAGTTGTAACATTTGTCAGCCTTTGTATAAAACTTTAATTCTTTTAACACAAGGTTTTTTTCGGTAATACGTAAGTACTGTTTAAACACGCGGTGCTACACTGACCAGTTATTTTGTCAAATTTTTTTTTGTAAGAAAAGGACAAACAGATGCCAAATTCCACTCATCCACCTTTATGTAAACGAACCGCTCCCCCTCTTTAACAAGGAAATGCTTGCCAAACAAGCAATATGGTTTCTTTTTGTGTGGTTTATTGCTCCTCTTGCCTGTGAAATTACATCAGGGATAAAAAGGGGAGCGTTTCCTCACCTTCTCCAGCTGTCCCGACTTGCTGTACTTCTCCTCGGCAAACACGAGGTCCATTTCACTTACATCATTGTTTAGGATGAAGCAGACTTTAGTTTTGTAGAACTCCTGGTCATCGGTCTCAAAGTACTGCATGCGGAAAACAAAGGAAAGTGACGTTTTTAAATAAACACGGCATTCCATCTTTTCTGCGGGAGGATTACCAGAAGATTGAGTCGGCTTTAGTTTTAAACTTGGAAATTTTAGACAGCTGGATAAATAGCAACACACGTCGGCGAGTTCTCTAAATAAGCCACAAAACAAATCAGGATTCTTGGCATTGTGGGGAACGTTAAAAGTGATGATACAGACCAGCTGACAGCAGAAGGTAAACAATGAAAATTAAACTTTCCTACTTCATAAGAATAAGTATTTTTCATGGGAACGCACTGCGTGCCGTACCTTGTAGTTCATCCGAAGGCCGATGATCTGGGCCAAGAAGGAACGTGTAAAGCGAGCTCGGACCAGCTGTTTGTAAGCCCCACCAAGAGCAGACTCGTACAGACACTTCCCTACGATGCGACCCGCAAACTCGTACATCTTTAAACGCAAGTGTGGCGGCCTGTCAGCGTTCGGGTGCACCTGTGAACAGAGCGTCATTGTTGTTTGGTGCGTTTCGTCCGTTACGTAGCGGGGTGGGTGGTTACAAAGATTAACTTACAAGGCCCTGGTTGTTGTCGCTGAAGCGTGTGAAGAGCTGGTTGGAGGTGTCAAAGAGGGTCTTACAAACCAGTTCGAACCATTCCCTGCGAGGTCCTCCCCAGTCCAGAGCTACAAAGCAAAGTCAAACATGTTTAGTCCCGTGGCCACTTTAATCAATGACCCTTTAACAAAACATCAAGCTCAATTCAAAACAATTATCGTTATACCCGAGTTATTGGGTTTTAAATCTGAGTTGGCGTGTAATCTAACCCAGATTTTACATTGAAATAAATAGAAGACCACCCAGAGGGTAACAAATAGAGTATACCCTCTTGTCATTAACGGTTGGCCAACATGACTAATGACAAAATGTTTTTAAACTTCACCAACACATACTTAGGATTCTGACATTTACCCCATCAGAAATTTATGAAGTCACCATAAACTGTCCAAGACTAAATTAAAAGGAACCCATATCTTAAAAAACTTAAAGGATGAGAAACAGTCAGGTCTGTAAGTATTTGGACAGTGAGAAATTTAAAACTCTTGCATCTGTACACCATCATAATGGAGCTGAAATGAAGCAATCAAGATGTGCTTGTGCTAGTCCAGTGGCCAAATGGGATTTTAGGGGCAAAGCGTGTTTGGTGGTATGGATGATGTTTTGTTGTTGATTCTGGTGCTCTGGCATGTCCTGAGCAGGAATCAGCCAGGTGCCACTCTGGCACCCTTGGGGATAATTTTTTTATGGGTTACACAGAGGTCAAAATTTAAAAATCCTCCAATCATATTGAAACATATACCATATTATTTGTCTGATCGTAAAGATTCCAAAAAGGTATAGTTTGTACTGTCTATGACTGAATGTTATGGAGTTATGGGGTAAAAACAGCAAAAAAGGTCAATTTCAATTTGCATAGGGATCAAAAGTTAAAGTTGCTCTAATTTTGGTAAAAAAGTGATGCAAATTATTGGTTGAGCTAATAGGATTGATAACTGGAATAGTTTTGACTGTTAGCACAGTCAAAACTATTCCATATCGTGCATTCATTCGCCATGTGTGTGGGTGATCGTAATTTGGCAGAAATCCGTCAGTAGTCGGAGGTCTTGCACCCACGGAGATGCTCGTTTGAAAGCGTAAATGCAGTTTAATGGCTACATGTCACTTGTCACTCAGATTTGTTGACGTACCTTCCTCATCCTGAAACACCACCTCAAAGTTCTTACTCCAGTCCGACACTGAGAAGTTCCTTGTAGCCTTTAAGGACTGTCACATAAAAAAAAAAACAACATACAGAGTATCATTACTCAGGCCAGATGACGATGCCCAACGATCGTCATAATGCGTACGAAAATGAACACTCACTGAATCTAGAACAGAGTGCCGGGTAATTTTTAGGCAGGTCTTGGTGCGAGGTTTCTTGGAGTGGATGTGCCTGAGTTCACGCTGAAAGAAGTTCACCTTGTCTTGGAACGTTTCAGAACCACCTACCAACAACACCACCAGATTACATCATTCACAGTGCCTTAAAAAAACAACAAAAAAACAACAACCCAAAAGCAATGCCTTCTCTGAGTGCGGCTCAAAGCCAGTGCGACCACAAACCGATGTTTTTGTGCAGGAAGCGAATAAAAGTGGCAGCCATGATGTTCCTGTCTTTGCAACTTAGCTCCACAGGAGGCTGGATCCCATCATCCACCACTAGAGTTAGGTGCTTGTGAACCGGGTCAGGACCATGATAGGTAAACTGCCAAGAGGGCAGAGGATTAGGCTGAGCTGATCAAATCTCAGGAGCGCTACAGCACAGATTTTTTTTACAGCACATCAACTCTGCTTACCTTCGTTCCTGGACACACGCGAAAGGTGCAAAGGCGCCACGGAATAATTTTCAGGTAGAATTCCTTCACAGATAGTTGCTGTTTCGCACAGACATAAAAGGTAAAAGTTGGCGTTCCATCACTAACATTTACATGTTGAGCAATATTTTCTCAATCCCAATGAATTACAAAGAGAAGGAAAAAAAAAACTTTCAAAAACAGTATTAAACAAACATTCCCCGTAGTTTTTCATCTCACCTTTGGCGATATGTAACAGTAGACCTTTTTTGGTTTCTTGACCTTCTCAGGTTGTCCCTCCACAGGAGAGTCATGTTCTTCCTCCTCCTCTCCCATGGAGGGCCTTCTCTGAGGAGCCAGCAAAGAGGAGGCTGGTAGCTGCCACGATGAGCTGCTGTAGTTCCCGCTGCTGTACAGGTAAGCCTCAAAGTAGATGCTGATACCCGGAGTGGACACATTCTTCTCCACACAGGCCTTCTCATTCTCTGAAAGCCAAAGGAATACAAGTATTAGTCCGCAAAATACATTTCTGTAACATTGAAAGGCGTGTTGTAATTCTGGGCTTGATGGCTTCATTTTAGGTATGTCCCGATTCCGATAATCGGGCCTGATCAAGGCATTTTTTTGAATGATCGGTATGGGATAAATTAAACAGGAGCCACCAAATCAGTGCGCGTTCCCGCTTGCTTCGTTTTATAGGCGCGGTCCCAGCGGAGTGACCAGGCAGTCAGTGCTGCTTCACCACCGCCGTGCACATTTTAAAAGCACATTTACGCTCTCCTTCGCTTTATTTTGTCTATTTTGTTCACACAGATCATCAACGTCAGTCTCGCGCCGTTTCATAAGCTTGGTGCAAATGGAGCGATAATACACTGCGCAAGTTTTAAAAACATATTTACGCTGTCCTTAGCTTCAAATGCAGAACTGGTTTATTTTTGGTTGAAACGCTCCAAAGGGCTAAAAATTTTCAAAAGATGTCTGTGTAACATGCATCAACCCAATTCCAAACTAGAGAGTGCTCCAAGAGCACACACCTCCACCAACACTTCACACATGACTACTAGAGATAAATTTGAGCAGGATTATGCATAAACTCTTTAACATTGCAAAACAGGGCATTTTTCAACATTTCCAGATTTTTTTCTTAAAAATCTGTGCATTATCCCTTGAGAAATGACCCATCTTGCAATGTTAAACAAAGTGAGAAAATCTGCCCCTTTTGGATCTGCTCCAAAAGTTAACAGTTTTTTCCTTTGGCCTATATCCCACCCTTCCACCAAGCTTCAAGAAAATCGGTTTAGTAGTTTTTGCGTAATCCTGCTAACAGACAGACAAACGGCACTGAAAGCATTGCCTCCTAGGTGAAGGTAACTGTCGGCCACATGCGTGAAAAGACTGCTCACCACTGAGAACAATAATGTCAAATTCCCCGTTGCTGAGCGGCTGGTCTTTGTAGGAAATGCGGGCCCGGAAACAGCCGGTTTTCTTCAGGGTCAGTCTCAGCAGAACCCGACACTGCTGCTTGTTAAGTGAAACTGATTTACTGTAGTACTCCTCCAAGCTGTCATCATCCACCGTGCCCAGCTGTAAGCACAGGAAGACAACACAAAGAAAAGGAAAAAAAAAAATTCCAAAATCAATTTTTATTTTTTTTAACCATTACTGTCCTGAAACTGTCCTGCTAAATATGAAAGTGCGATTGCAAACAGAAAGACGAAGAATCATAAAACAATTCTAATTACAGTATGTTAGATAGAAAAAAACGGTTTTTAACTCCCGTACAGAATCGACGTGGACACTGTAGTTGGCCTCATCTGTGAGAGATGTGGAGTTACTGGTGGGGTTTCCATACTCATCCCTGGGCTCGATCTGCAAAGTGTGCCGCTGTCCGTTTGTTAGCACCAGGGTAGAGAAATGGTAGGCTATCTTGGTTTTGGATGGAACTACTGTACCTGAAACGGACGAAAGAACATAAAAGTACTCAATCAGCCCGGGAAAGGATCATGTTCTGACTGTGTGAAGATGATGAAATGTGTTTTATACAAACAAAGAAAAACAAACAAACAAACAAACGGGTAAAACAGATTTATATACAGCTGTAAATGCAAACTAAAGACTTTAATTATATTAACATTGACTTGGCATAACTGGCATATCTAGACTACTGACAACCACATAAATAGGAGTAGATTTTTTACTAAACAACCAACCTAAAAATCCAGTGATGAAAGTGGCATAAGAAAAAAAAACCCTGAACATTCTGAGATGCATTCTGAGAGCTAAATCATACAATTTATTGAAGTAGGCAGCTCTCAAAAATTGAGCGACCATGCTGGAAGGAGACTAGTGAGGGAAGCCACCAAGGCACCCATGACAGCTCTGAAAGAATTATAGGCTTCTGTGGATGTGAGTGAAGAAACTGGAAATGGTGCAACATTTGCCTGTTGCATCCCCATTCGCGGCTTCGTGTTGGAGTGGAGTAGAGAAGGATTGTAAAACAGGAAAACGGATCAAATATAGGCTCGGGTTTCCCCATGTGCCTTCTGGCAAACTTTTTAAGAAAATCCTCCTTTATACCTCTTTTCGACCACTTCCATCTACGGACTATCGTGAAGATTAGATTCAGCCTAGCCTGTCCTTGGCTGATGCAGAGACACTGGTTCACAACTTTGTTTGATTATATTTTAAGGTTTTGTTCATTAGAAACTGCCAAACACCAGTTAAGACCCACCTGGTTGGAATATTTTGTAATAAGGGCTGTAGGCCACATTGAGGCCGCCCAACTTGACGGCCACCTCGTAGCGTCCTGCCTTGCGCACTGTGAAGGCCACTTTGACTACATTGGACTCCGGCTCCTGCAGAACCTCCTGTGTGACAGGGATGTCCAGAGCCAGTTCAATGTGGGTGATGTTGACCCGCAGTCCCACAGGCCGATGAGCTGGGAAAGGCTGGCCGTTCTTATAGAACAGCTGAGAAGACAGAAACCTTTAACACTGTATAATTAAACATTTCAAAACGTCAGACTATATGTGTTTCTAGCTTTTTTTTTTTAGAGGTTGATATGTTTAGGCTGGTTGTACGCGCGTGAAGCTATAATGGAAAATTCATCTTTACTATGTTTCATAAGGGAAGATTTTCACCTGGACTCTGAAGCTCATAGTCTGTCCCACCTCCTGCGGTTCCTTCCAATCCCATGACACCTTGCAGGAACGCGGATCCAGGTAGTTTCCCCGGACATAGTCGTAGATGCTGCGGTCGCCACGTCGCCCCGGATCCTCATTTTGCAGGAAGCTAACCACTCTCGCTGCAAGCTCACAAAGGAACTTGATGGTAAAGACGAATGCTATGATGGAAACGGTAATTCCACCTGCCGCCAGAAGGAATGATTTTTAATTAGTACGGTTAACTAATAACTGGGCCGATATTTCACAACAAACAGTTTGGTGACTCACCAATCACGTAAAACATGAGGTCCCTTATCAAGAAGCACAACGCCACAGTACAGCCGAATATAAGAGCTCCCACTGAAAAAATAAGAAAAGCAAAACACTCAAACATTGTACAAACGAATCAAACGAATTCTTCATGCTCTTTGAGCTCTTAGACCGCAGAATAAATTGTGACCATTGTACTTTCACTTTAGAGCTTTTCACCGGTGACTACACAAGCCCAAAATAAGCAGTTACAGCTTCACATCGTCACAAACTAAATGATTTTCCATGCTGTTCTGGCATATTAGGAAATAAAAAAAGACAAGAAACTGATTTTCATTTTTACATACATGAATCAGTTTCTTTTTTTTTGAAGGCGAGTTTAAAAATGCATTTTAAAGTTTCACATTAAATTAGTTCATTTGTAACTGCAAATTGCCCTTCGATACCCCTTCGGTTGCACAATAAGCGCTGGGATATACTCCACCCCTCCAAACCTTAACAGGATAAGTAGGCCAAAAAAAAAAAGATGGTATTTGCAAAGATACAAAGTTTTTCAGTAAATCTGACACCCATCCATTTTCTTCCACTCATCTTTTAATCTGTGATCACATAAATAGTCATTTAAAACGTTTTTTTGTTCATGACAAACTGAGAACAATGTGAATTTAGTGTATGTTTAAATAATGTAATACCAAGGCAGTGCTTTACCCAACATGCCCTGCTCCAGGACTGGTTTCTTATAAAGCAAATCTCACAAGTTTTGCGCCATAACGGGCCAAATTACATCTAAGCGCACCTCGGCTGTTTTCCCCAAGCAGTTCTCACAGTGATGAAAGTGAGGTCAGGAAAAAGAAAAAAAACAAAAAACAAAAACCTGAGCTTTTCTGTGGCGAGTACGCAGGACTGAAGGGATGGCCGCAAATTTTGAAATTCTACATGCTCCGAGGTGCATTCTGGTGCACTCCAGCAATCAAATTATGTCTGGTTTCTAATCAATAGAAAGTTAGAAATTATACCAACAGTGATAAAAATGAAACATTATTATTAGGTATTGGCATTGCACAGTGTCACTGAACGCACTGAAATGAAAAATGCCATAACATCATATCAAGATAAAGTGCAATAATCAGAAATACAATCCAATAATATACAATATTCTGGAACAGGCCATTCCACATCATGAGCACTTTTACTATTTGTACTTTAAGTATATTTTGAAGGCAATACTTGTATTACATAAATAACATTTTCAATGCAGGACGTTTCCTTTTTGCTTGGTCAGTCTGCTGCGACACACTCCTGTCCAGTTGGTGGCGGTAATACACTAACAGGTTTGCTAACCACCATTACTGAGAAGAAGAAGAAGACGGGGCTAACATCAGGCTAACTTAGCAACGATAACTTCTGCAGTAACGATATCTGTTTGTGGTTAAATTGATACTGACAAAAATGTTTGGACTCGTGGATAACGATAAGCGGATACTGTAACATTAACGTTAACGTTGCTTCGACGCCTTTATGTTGATTGCAGCAGCTACAAGATTAACTTAGCCGACACGTCACAAAGACTCTGGGTTTTTAAAAACGCCCAAAACGCTTCCACGGAGCACAAGCACCCTGAAATCAGGTCGGGGGAGACTTTTATTCAACATACACACATACCGAACAGTACAGTCCCGACCAGATTTCCTATGGAATTGGCTGAATTTCGTGTTGGGTCGCTCGATCAAACGAGCTAAACAAAACTACAAAAATGGCTGCATCCACATCCGTTTCCCAGAAAATCACATCCATTCAGCTGAAAAACCAGATATCTGGGAATATCCGGAAAACTTTCATCTCTGTTCTCACCTGGCAGCATTCGGTGCCAAGTCTTCCCGAGCAGGCACACCACTCCGCAGAAGTCGGGAAAGGTTGTTTTTTTCCCCCCAGAGCTCATTGGATTCCCAGCCACCTCGGCCCTGCCTGCACTCAGCTCAGGATTGCCTGAGGCAGGCCCGGCACAACTCGATGTAACTCCTGTCAACTTGGTGTATGTACACTCTGTTCTCAACTCTTGGTATCTCAGGGTAATTCTTTCTGTGCTTGGCATCAAAAATTGGGCTCCAAGTTGAGCAAAGCCTGCACCGAGCCGCCGGGAGCCAAGTGCCCAACGTGGCACTTGAACATGTTCAAAACTGGCACGAGTTTAACCAAACTTTCCCGCATTCTGCAGATCTATGGTCCTCGCCCCCCGCCAGGAAACTCATCAGCCGTGCTGAGGCTCTGTGTGAGAACTGCTTAAGAATCATTCAAAGTGAAACATTATGTAACATTGCAGATGTAGCTCGTCGTGTTGCTACTCTGCAGTAACCATGAATGGACTAAGCCACGAGCCGTAACTGTCGCAAAGCTGTGCACACCAAGTTGCTCTTCAAACACGGCTACACAGTTGAGAAACCGGGCTTATTTCACACGGTTATGTTCAGTAGTTTACGTTGTACTTGTCCCATACAATCCAGCCAAAAGAAGCCATTCCATTATCCTCCATTCCCTCTCCGTTAGTGCTCTCCGTGCACACCGAACGCTGTGATGTAACACCAAGTAACTTTGCATTCATGCATAATACTCGCTTTCCTGCAGAAGCACACCCACAACACCACAGACCCTTGGGCTTTCTAAATGCAGAGCTGTTTTTTTGGTTAGAATGATAGATTTTTCAGAAAGCAACCAGAATCTCACCAAATGACCACTTCTCATTCAGACTCCTCTCAGCTAGGCTGTGCACCAGCCGGATCTCGTAGTCTTGGTCACGGCTCCTCCTGGAGGTCTGGAGGATCTTGATGCCCGTAGATAACCTTATGTAGTCGTCGTAGTAGTAGCCCCAGGCGGCAAGCGAAAGCTGCAGTTGACTGTCAAACTGAGCTAGATCATCCAGATTCATACAACCCAGGGTCTTTAATCTGTAGTGCAAAAGATATTAAATATATGAACGGCAAGAACGACAGCACTAAGTACTCACCCAACTGTTAGCAACACAACCCTATGATTGCTAAGTATTACATCACATGTCTATTGACCAAGATTGCTGATTTATCTGCAAACAACAGGTTGCCCCGTGCACAAAACAAATACACTTTCCCCCTCCGATTTGCATGGGAGTAACTTCAATCTTTTCAATTTCCCACTGACGTTTGTCACCAAATACTGACACAATGCATCTGAACTTATCAGGAGTGTTCACAGGGATAGCTGTACCACATGCACAGGCCTAGGGTCGACGTGAGCTTTCAGCAGGGTAAAATCTCAACCACCTTGTAAAAAATGTAATAATAACTTTGCCCATCAATATTAGAAACGTGCAAACAATTTCCAAATTTTCATGGAATGCAAGAAATAGAAAGAAATCCAAGACAGCTGTTTCTACTGTAGGGACAATCTAAAACACAATATCAGCAAATGCAACCAGCCATGAATGCGGAGGCCGCCCTCAAGTGGTCATAATTTTTATTTATTTTTTAAAAATCTAGTTTTGTCCAGCATAATTCATGGTATATATATATATACATACATACACACACACATATATATATATACATATAAAGGAAACCGGCAAAGGCTGACACTGTGACATGCCAACAAATAATTGTTTTTGAAAAAGCAAAGCCACTTGTGATTGTATTTTGGATTAGTCTAAATGATAGAGTTAAGACCCTTCTTTGCTTACGTATGGTAATAGTGCTCCAAGTTCTGGGCACAAAGCCACTCCTGGAAGGCAAAGTCTCGGAGCAGCTGGAAGAGAGCCTCGGCAATTTCCTTCCAGCGCTGCTGTTCTTTCACCACCTCCTCCAGACGACTCAGTACACTCAGGCTCAGTTCCTCCAGTGTCTGCACATCTGGAAGACAGACATAAAGAGCATATTAAAAACCGTCATGAATGTTCAAAAAATATATATAATTATGAATTAAACAAATCCCACTACAATGACTTAAATTCTCTTATATACAGCAGAGTGACTGTCCAAGCATGCCACAAGCCCGACACCAAAAATTCCAGTGAGAAATTCCAGCATTGCTCAGCCATGCTGGAGGTCTGCGCTTTCCGAGTTCCTTTGTAGTTTGGATCTATATCTAAATCATTCCCAAACATGTCATGACTTCTTTCATTGATACAAATTAACATTTCCACCAAGTTTAAGAAAAACTGGTTTGCTAGTTTGTGACCATCTTTCCTAAATGACAGTCAAACAAACACAACATCTTCGTTCGGGGGAACGATGACAAGTGTCACCTGCTGACCTTCAAATAAGTGCCTGTGTTCATAGAGGTTATGTCCTCGGAGCCATTCCTCGATCTGACGTTCTTTATCTTTCTTCCAGCGCACTTCCCAGAAGAAGATCCACAACAGTGAGCAGAAGAGGAAGGTCAGCAAGAAGCGGCGGTCCATCAGACCATCTTCAGCCTTCACTCGGACCACTGTGTACTCTCGGGAAAAGTTCCAATCGCCAGACGGCTAGTCAACTCACCTGTGACGAAAGACAGAACTGCTTCAATTCCACAAAAGAAGAAAAACAATGGAACAAAGTGGAACAATTAGCAAATTAATAGAAAAATAACTGATTACAGTTCTAACCCACATTTAATTACACACGCTAACCCTGTGTTTTTTGCACATCGGTTAGATCCTAATCTAGATTTCTAGATTCTAACTGACGTGCAAACTAGGGCTGGGACGACCGAACCAAAGCTCGAGCAATTTCTCGATCTCAGCCATGTAACAATGCCGTCAGAGCGCCCTCTGCTGAATAAACTATGTAATGACACCATTTCCAACAGCCAAAGTGTTTTTCTGCATTGTTTATTAGGCAACATAAAAGTTTTCATATCGGCAAAAATAACTAATGTTTGTAAAAGGCTCATATCGGCCGATATTATCGGGCGGGCTCTAGCCGATACCGATGTTTGCAGAAGGCTCATATCGGCCGATATTATCGGGCGGGCTCTATTGGAAATATCGAGGGGGACGACGACTTTGTTTACATGCGGAGCCGTGTGAAGCCAGAGCAGCGGCAGGACAAGATTCTACATGGTTGCTGTGTTCCACCACAGGAGAAGTAAAATTGGCAGCATGCGGTTGTGTTGCGGTGAAAGTATTTATTATATTTAGTTTAGTTTGTCCTCGTCTTATCTGGTTTGGATGTATTTGATGTCTTTTTAACACGGAAGTACGGATGTCTGCCAACCTTGCTAAAATATGCAGTAGGGTGTGTTGTGTAAGGAAGAGCATCCGGTGTAAAATTTGTGCCAAATCAACAAGGACCCCGAGCAAAAAGGGAGGAGCCAAAAAATACTATTGATTGCAGCCTAAACTCTGAAAAGTCACTGCCAAAGTCACAGACATGTTACAGACGACTAGTCAACAACAGTCCAAAGAGGATGATGATGATGAAGCGCAATAACTTGCTAGCTCAACTGATAAAACGGCAAGTCGTCAAACAACTAGATAAGATAGTTCAATTAAACTCTCTTTAAGGTCGCTTTGGTGGAGTTTGTCGGGCACTTGATGAAACAATAAGCCGCTAAAAGCAAACGATAAGCCGGCGAAAGCTAACGGCTGTTAGCTTTGGCTCGCGGCAGCTTTGTGTTAGCCAAGTTAGCTCAAGAGTATCAGTCATTACAAAAAACCCGACTACGAAGCACTGCCGTTAGCACGGTTAACCCCGCAGCGCGGGCACAAGTACGCGCTTAAAAAAATAAAACCGCACACAATAGCAGACTG
Organism: Chatrabus melanurus; assembly: GCA_900302635.1. Lineage (NCBI taxonomy): Eukaryota > Metazoa > Chordata > Actinopteri > Batrachoidiformes > Batrachoididae > Chatrabus > Chatrabus melanurus. Next base: position 16,785 of record OMMV01190451.1, read on the forward strand.
CAAACGTGCAAATGACCTTTTATATCTACCTTCGTTTTGCCGGAGAAAATGCGCAAAAAAGGTGTCGCGCCCCGATCACGTCATCAGTCGTCGCGTCAACGTGCACGAGAGAGAATAAGCAAAGTGCTCTGCTAAAGAAATCCTTTTTTTTTCCCTCGTAAAACATGGTATGTAATTTTCTAAAGTGTGTCACAGGTATAGTGTAGTTATTGTTAGTCAAAGTTTGTTTCAGCTTGTGTGTTTCTTACTAATTTTGTGAAACACTTTTATTCTCCTAAGATGAGCTAACGTAGCTAGCATAACTCCTTTATCATCACGACTTTAGCGCCCATAGGTTTTTTAATGTTATCTTTATCCCCATTGCAACTTCAATTTAACAATATGTATGTTTATTTTTATTCATCAATAAATGATATGTTATCGGGTGTACCACTTTAATATACTGTTTGTGGTTCTGTGTCAGGGAACTTCTCCCCAAACCTGGATCTTTGTTTCTTATCTCTTCGTGTTTTGCTCTAAGGTTTAACGCCCAGAATCCGGAGTAGCGCCCGACCGATACGATACCGATATTAGGAAGTAAAAAACGATATATCTGCCGATATATGAAAGTGTTCATTTCTCATTAATTTTTCCAAAATATGGCAAAAAACATATTAGATTTATACAGAAATACAGCTGTCTGGGATCGTATTCCGTCATCTTGGATTATTTTGTTCGAGCAACCAACCAATGAACGTCACGCTGCCGTCACTTTGCCTTCAGTGACTATATAACTTTTTGACAAATGTTTAAAGAATTAAGCCTCATTTGCACCCTACGCAAAATACGGATACGGAGCCTTTCGTCCGTTCCTTGCGATCGTTTCGTCCGTAATTGTGCACGTCGCCGGAGACCTTACGAATGCGGACAAAACGGAGCAATACCACCAGAAATCGCAGTATAGAGCCAGTAGTCCAACCAGTCAGGAAAACGACGAAGAAGAGTCTCAATGGGTAAACCAAAGAGAGTAAAACTCTCCATTAATGTGGCGACTTGCATTAAGTGGTCTCACATTCCACCGTCGCGTACACCTTTTGCGCTGCTGCCTCGAATGATGTAAAGTAAAATCACCTCCTAGTCGGCATTTTTGTTGATGTCTTCAACTTTGCACTCTGCACTGCCGTCTAGAGGATGTATTGCGTAATATCCATACCAACGCAAAAGACGAGCGGAGGTATGACGGAGATAACGTTTGGGACGGACGGACGTATTTACGTACGGAAAGTGAGTATAAATCCAGCCTTAGACTACCGCGGGGCGTCTTGAAGAATATTTGATTAATATTCGCTAAGCAGCCGTATGCCTGTCATCCTCAATTCATTAATTACTTGCTAACGACCTGCGACAGCACTCCGACCCTGATCCGACCTTGTAGCAAATGAAGCGAACCGGGTGACTGAAACAGACTGGCTTGTGCTGCGTTCCATTTACCTCGGAACGCGCAAGTCGTAACTGGGAATGACGTGACACCCGAGGTAAAGGGGTTCCATTTACCACACAGCACCGCAAGTCGGAAAATAAGCTGGACTTCTCCAAGATTTTGGAGTACAGAGTGCTACAAAAAAATATGTGGTCCACCAAAGAGTCCTTATGGACGAGGTCAGATGGCGCAGAAGTTACATGAGTGTTTTAATTTACTGCTTGGTTTATAGCTTGGTGTACACGGTCATTGTTAGCAACATCTACCGGGTTAGCCAATATTAGCGGCACCAGTTGATAAACAACACATTACGCGGCATTTCACGCATGAAAATGCCGCAGCGACATGTCCACGGGCAGCAGTAGGACAGTACTGTGTGCACGATTTATGAAATTGGACACAAAAAAAGACAGACGTGCTAAAAACCATAAAAACTACAGCTTTCACTACTGTTGATGCTGGGAGCGTTCCATTTGTCACTTCCTGCTCGTAACTTGGAAATACGACTGGGAAAACGACTTGCGAGTACAAATGGAAGGCACCATTGGTAGCAGTCCATTGAAGACTCCTTGGCGAGTAAAAAGAATACCGTAGTTAGAGACAAGTTAGCGAAAATAAGCAGTCATTCATTCGCCACCAGGGTTTTGAACATGTTCAAAGCCCGCAGGAGAACGAAATCGAGGCGAGCAATTAATTAGCGAATGGGGATACTGATTCCGACTGCTTAGAGAATCAT
>OMMV01190460.1:0-11430 GCA_900302635.1 Chatrabus melanurus
CTGTTTGAAATAACATCATTATTATTATTTTATTTTATTTTTTTACCTCATTACTAACCCTAAATTGCCCCCGTCCCAACTTTTTTTGGAATGTGTTGCAAGCCTTCAATGCAGGAATGGATGTATATTAACAAATGAAATGAAGTTGACCTGAAAAAAGCATGAAATATCTTGGGTTTATACTGTTTGCAATGAAATAGAAGTCAAAGTAAATGTATGAATTCTGCCTTTTTTTTTCTTTTCTTTTTTTTGCATTTTCACAACTTTTTTGATTTGGGGTTGCACATCTGGAGTTGTGTCAGGAAGAGTGTCCAATGTAAAATTGGTGCCAAATCAACATGCAGGATCTGCTGTGGTGACTCTGAGCAAAAATGGGACCAGAAATGGGTTTTGATGAAAAATTTCCCCCTTTTCGAGGTTTAATACTAAAAAATATTTCACCTGATTTTAGACAGTATAGTGCACCTTGTATATAAGAAGCTATATGTAAAATATAAGTGCACAAAAATTGGCACTGGTTTGTGCCAATTTTTAAATCTGCTGTAGAAAGCTGCACAAATTTTCAAGGAAGAGAGATCACATTCAATGAGTGATAGTACCAGATATTAACTCAAGCTTCAATTACTCCAAAACCTAGTTCAAGTACGTTTTAAAGATATTGCCGCTTTAAAATGCTCCCTTAAAAATAATGCTGGCAAAAGGCCTGAAAATACTCAAACCTTTATCCACTAAGGCATTTATTTATTTGGACTAGTGAAAGTGCATACCTGAAATTTTGCGTTTTTCCTTACAAGAAGTGAATATTTTCCACCCGTAGTGAGATGGTAAAGTGGGGATTTTTTTCCTAAAATTTGATAAACATGAAATCATCCAGAATGTTTTTATCAGCAAAATTATAATGACAATGTAATATGTCATGCTAACCTTTTCTGAAAGTGTGAACTTCTCAAAATTGTTTTAGTTTTTGTCATCAAATTTAGTTAAGACTGTAGCCTAAGAGAAAGTCAATAAGTACATTTATGGAAGTTCAGCTCTCATGTATGCATGTATTTTTTTTTAAATCCCAAAATCATCATTTTAATTACAACTTAAGTTATGTTATAAGGGCCTCAAATAAGCATAAATTCATTCAGTGTTCAGAATTAGTTGTTTGCACTTAAACTGTGACAAAAAAACCCATTATGAAACTTGAATTTCTGGATCTAATAGGTTTCCATTCCTTCAGCACTCTGAGTTTTGTTGTAACAAACTAATGGTTTGTTGCAGTTTTCACATCATCACTCTTTCACCTGCTTTATATAAATATTCACACATACAGTGTATGTGTGTGTGTGTGTTTGTGTACTCTTTGAAACCTCACTAATCCACCGCACTCCCCCTCATTCACACACATGTACTCAGTCTTGCTCCTACTGACTTTCATTCCCCTTCTCTCCAGAGCATATCTCCACCTCTCCAGGCTAGTCTTCACCTGCTCTCTACTCTCACTACAGATCACAATGTCATCTACAAACATCATAGCCCATAGGACAAAATTTTGTTAAACCCTTTGAATTAAAGCTAAAGGTCTACACTATGAGCACATGTTGATCGTTTCAACTCCATTGTGATGGAGTACAGAAGCAAAATCACCAAAATTGTGTCACTGTCCCATTACTTATGGACCTGACTGGTCTTAAAAGACTGGTCTTACACAGTGCGTTAATGGTCATCCTTCCTTTCGGGCATTGTTTTCTGTGTGCTTAATGTAAATTAGCAAGAAGAGCTTCAAGCTTCCACAGTAACTGCAAAGTTTGTCACTTTATAGTAAATCATGTCCTTGTGAGCGTAGTAATGTTGTTTAATTTCACAATTTCCTCCCATTTAAGGGTCCAAAACTCAAGGCCCAGGAGCTAGAACAAGCCCAAAAGACAGTTTCACAAGGCCTGCCACAAGTTTGGAATTTGTTAAAGGAGTCATATTGTGCAAGATCTATATTGACCTGCAGTTAAAGAGATTTGAGTGCCCCTGTTATACAGTACATCCTGAAAGTCCCACAATTATGACTATGCATGTTGAAACTCCATGGCTGTAAGCACTATTCAGGCCAGAAATGGCTCCTTTTAGTCTTGTGTGACATATGTAACAGAGGTCCACTTCTGAAGTCCTGCTTACTCTATGAGATACCCACTACTCAGTCTGTACTCAGTGTGACACTCTCACCAGGACTATGGAGCCAGACTGACATTCCCTCCCTGAAAGGAGAGGTGTGGTGAGCAGCAGCTCCTCTCAATTTAAAGTGACAGGCACTAAAACAAATCTCTTTGATACCTAAAAATGGCAGTATTTTAGGAAGCATCATCTGGTGGCTATTGGGTCTTTTTGGGCTACAGACCTTAATGGTTTGGACCTCATGTTTCAATAAACGCTCCCAGGCATCTTTCAATCTCAGAGGCTGAGGACCCAGATCACTAAGCTCAGGAAGTCATTGAAAGGATCTTTGTCTTGATTCAGGACAAAGACAGTTCCAGACAGTCCAAGTCCTCACTCATGTTCTCATGTGCTGCAACCAGGGTATCCATTGATTCCTCAAGTATCACAGCATTGTCTGCGAATGTATGCGTACATTCATGTGTGCAAAAGTATTATTTATATATATATATAATGAAATGTGTGATAAAGTGAGTGAACACGAGGAGTTGCATCAGTGTCACATTGCCCCCAGACCATAGCTGGACCTCTTGGCCACACAGAGAGCTCCCAGCCAGGGCAGGCGCCCCACGCCAAATGCCCCAGTTACTGCGGAAGAGGATGCACGTGTTGAGAGCACCCTGTCACAAGTCAGCACCCTGCACCGCCAGGAGGCCCAGAGTATCCTTAGTACAGCGGATAACCATAACAATTGTGCATTTTATGATACAAGCATGAAATTTCTACCAGTTAGTACATACCATAAAGTTTATTTTCAGATGAGGAGGCAAGTTGGATTTGATCTGTGAGGACCACGAGAGGTAAATGAAGGATTATGCAGGAGACAAAATTTAAAAATCCTCCAATCATATTGAAAAGTATACCTTATTATTTGTCAGATAATAAAGATTCCAAAAAGGTATAGTTTGGACTATCTATGACTGAATGTTATGGAGTTATGGGGTAAAAACAGCAAAAATGGCAAAGGTCAATTTCAGTTCTTACAGGGGTCAAAAGTTAAATGTGCTCCAATTTTGGTAAAATCTTATATTAAAAAAACAAAAACAAAAAAACAGTTTCATTGTAGCCAACTCCGATTCAGTCGGTTCCACGGTAACTCTATAAAAACAGTAAAAACACTCATCCTGATCCAATTATCATCCTATGTTCATCTGAAGATTCAGGTGTTTAATATTTGTTTGACTTGAGGTTCAGAATAAACCTGGCAGCACTGTGGATGTTATGAATCAGACAAAATCCAGTACAGAGGCCAAATTTATTATTCCATCTGAGAACCATTGCCCTTCTGTTGATGTGAGGTACATTTCATTTCCATAGTGTGGGGTAGAAACAATGTACGTTATGTAACATTTTTCATTCTCAGGATATAGACAAAAATCTCCATTGATCAATTGTGTAAAAAAAAAAAAAAAAACAAACAAAGCTGTAAAGTGCCAAAAGTATCTCTTTATTCAGGATAATACAGTAAGAATGCTAGATTTCACTTTTTTTTTTTTTACACTCTTAGCTTTTATTTCATTTCAGCCATCTGTATTGTAAATATATCTCTAAAATGCAAGCAATCATTTGAGCAGATGGAGAATAAATGCTGCCACCTTCAGGTTGCAATGTGACATTACACAGCAATTATTTACGCAAGTTCAGGGTATGACTAAAATGTACACACTTGCACAGTTTGTGTGTGAAGGATGTGAATCTTTACATTTGCCTATAAAGAAAACGACCCTGGTAACTTGCATGTTTCTGATTTTGTTTTAAATATTTAGTGTCCATTACCATGAACGCTTTAGTGTAACTTTCCATTTAATTGTCTTTTGAGCTTCTATCAGACATCCTGTGATCAAACTTGTTTATTTCACAAGGTGAACTCTGCTGCCGTAACATTTAAAAACGTCATAAGTGCACAAACATGCATTCTCACCGTGATTTATTAGAATCAACAACCAAAAAACAAAAATGCTAATGCTATTAAAGAACAAAAATCAAAACTCCTGTTTAGGAAACAACTACAGCGTGCAGTTAAAAGGCTTCATGTTGAATAGTTGAGCAGTTTCTACCCCGTACTTGGGGGGAAAAAAAAAAAAAAAAAGATTAAAATATTAAACAGTACTTAAGAAAATGTATTCCACATTGAAAATTCACCAAATGTCGCAGAACAAATGGTGGAGTCAGCATTTCATATCACCACCATTTCAAACAATTCATTATTTTCATGAAATAAAATGGCAGTTTGTCACCCTGACTAAACATACATTTAATGCATGTTCACATTTCTAACACCTCGGCAGAGATACCCATCGATTACAATCACAATCACTGAAACAGAAAGTGCCTTCGTTGAGTACAGGATCCTGGAACCTGGTTACAAATATTTTAAATAAAACTGCTCTGTGGTTTAAAATTTATCACAAGTTAAATCTACAAGAGTTCCGTTCTAACTCCAAAGCTGCCAATTTCAACTAATTAATTACCTTTAATAGCAGCAAAGCAGCCCTAAGACTGACTGCAATTGGTTCGTTTGGGGAACATAAACCACAGTACTTCCACAGCCATCAGATTTTAAACAGTCCTGAGTGACACCATCAAAGAATTTTTACAAATATTAACAACTGTGGCCTTACTGGCCACCAGGACCCTGCACCTAGCAACAAGGCTTCACAAACAACTTGATCGGGCCATCTTTACGCTATAGTTATTTTGTATGTTAAGATGCCAACATGGCCCAAAGGTTTACTCGTCCTCACCTCGGGCGTTTTGGAAAAACCTAGTAAGTCGATTTTTTTATTTTATTTATTTTTTTGGAAAATTGAGTTAAGACCATTTTTAGACTTACTAGGTTTTACCTCATCTTATGACATGACATACCATTCAATAAGAAACTATTTATGGTTTCACAGATATTGAAGCGACAGGACCTGCCAAGTTCCGAGAACTGATTCACTTATTCAGCCAAAACCTTTTTGAAGCCAATGTTTGATTTTTCTGACCTTTCCAGAAGCAATGGAGGGACCCAGAGCTATTAGTGAAGCAAAAAAAAGCAAAACATCTTGAAACTGGTGGTGTGGTTTTTGCCGTTTTCTCAACTTTACTGTTTTCGCACTTACTAGATCTTTCCAAAATGCTCAAGACCTCTATCACAGCACACAATTGGAGAGCTGAATATGTAGCAGTTTTTACAGAGTTGAGCACACAGGTGCCTCAGTGTTGAGGACCCCAGCAGCTGGAGAAGGCCAAGGGCACGCCCACGCTTCACCTGGCCACCGCAAATAGATGCTTACTTTTGAGACATGGTGATGGGCCAGTTGTCTGCCTGGGTGGTTACCATCCAGGACCCAAGGAAGTTCCATGGTGTGGTGGATGTGACAACGCGTGGCACCAGCGCATGCTCCTAGACTCGACTTTGAGAGAATCACAGTCAGGTTCATATGTATTTGGATAGTAACCATTTTTTTAATAATGTTGCCTCTGTGGAAGAAATGAAACGATCAAGATGTGCTTGTAGTGTCAACTGTCAGCTTTAATAAAAAATAAATAAATAAATCACATTAACCATTTAGCAATTATGGACATTTGTATACATTGTGCCTACATTTTCAGAGCCCATGAGTATTTGGACAAACTAAATATAAGGATTAGTTTTAATGAAAAGCATCACTTTAACAACCAGTTGTTTTTTTTTGGACAAGTCAGAGGATGGATACATGAACTTCATTTACATCAGTCATTAAGAAATACAAACAGTATTGTACTGGATGATAAAGTAGGCAGTTCTCAAAAACTGAGTGACCTTGCCAGTAGGAGATGAGTGAGGGAAGCCACTAAGACACCCATGACAACACATTTCTGTGGCATAAGAAATTGATTATAATGCAAGTATTGTCTGTTGCATCACCAGTTATACAGCTTCATAGTGGAGTGGCACAAATTGAAAACAGATCAAGTCTGGGCTCGAGTCTCCCATGTGCCTTTTAGCAAATTGTCGCTGAAATTTCAAGTCTCCTTTTTGAGAAAATCCTTTGTACCACGAAGCTGCATAATTGTCGATGCATGAGACAAAGGTTGCACTATACAGTTTCTCCAATCACAACCATAGAAGCCTATAACTCCTTCAGAGTTGTCTAGGTGTCTTGATGGCTTCCCTCACCAATCTTCTTGCACAGTCACTCAGTTTTTGAGAACTGCCTACTTTACCATACAATATCATACTGTTTGTATTTCTTAATGATTGTTGTAAATGAAGTCCAAGACATATTCAGTGACGTCATCCCCTGACTTAAAAAAAAGGCTGTAAAAGTGATCATTTGTCTTATCAACACTCTAGTTTGTCCAATTTACTTATAGCCTCTGAAAATGGAAAGACTTTGTGTAGAAATGTCCATAATTCTGAATTGGTTAATGTGATATTTTTGTTAAACCTCTTGAATTAAAGCTGAAAGTCTACACTACAAGAACATCTTGATTGTTTCTTTTCCATTGTGGTGGTGTACAGAGGAAATATTACAAAAACTGCACCACTGTACAACTACTTTTGGACCCAACTGTACTTACGGAAATTTTGCAGACCCACTCACTGACTCACTCATTAGTTAAGCTAATAATTGCCCCGTTAATCGTAGACAGATGAGGATGTAAATATATCAGGTACTGTACTGGATGAGATCAATCAAAACTCCATTGATACACCGAGCAAAAAAACGTCCAACAAAACAGTAAAAACATGGTACCGTATTCCTTCGTTTAAGCGCACTGTGCGCTAAATAAATTGTTTTTATTGAACATAGGGTACTAAGAAATCATTCTTTTAAACGCATGTTTTCTGGGATGTACGTGTGGGCCTCGCTTGGACACAGGTTTCGTTGTGCGCATGAAGCCTGAAACGAATCGCTGAGAAAATAGCAAGCGGTACATTTGAATTTCATTCCTTTACTCAGGGATTCCACATTTACAAAGACATTTAGACACCCAAACTTGACAAACTATTGTCTTGTATTTTACAATGCCACGTTTTCTGGGATGTGCGTGCGGGCCTCATTTTGACACCGAAAATGAAGCAAGGCTTCATGCACACAATGAAACCTGGGAGATTTACGACATCGACTCAGCAATGGCTGAGGAACTCAGCCAAGTCTTCTGAAACTGAAATAAAGCACAGCAAAAGGTCGGTTTCTGTCCATTGTTTTGATGCCAAATATTGCTGTGAATGGCTCGAATCCGGGCAATCCGGGTGGCGTGCTTTGATCCAGAAATGGTCCCGGATGCTGGAAATAGCACCAGGGACTCCTGGTGCTCCTTCAAAATGCATTGAGGAATTCATAACAGCTTTTCATGTTGTGCCAAAAAGTACTTCTGGTAAATATCGCAATGTGTACAATTTACGGGTTTGCTCGTATGTGTGTGTTGCTGGATGACCAACCCTTTAAAAATCGGATGAATAAATATCCAGGGTACGGTCCGCATTAAATATCGCTTTGCCTCATCATTGCTTTTAGTAACAGTACAATAAACGTCACAATAAAAATCAAAGCCATTTATCCTGCTTGCTGGTTGAATGTCATTGGCAGGTTGTACGAGCAACCTCGAGGTTGTGGAGTCGATACAACAACAACACGGAGAGCAGGAATGACTGTGCAACTACACCTCAATAACACCCCCGTATCGACCTATGCACCTATGACATCACTTCCTGTCCTGCTACTGTGACTGCCACGCAAACCGGATGATGTCACAACAAACGAATCAGTCTGCAGGAAGCTGGTTTTTTTGAAACTAAAGGACACTTTAAGTTTGTGAATATGAAAACATTTCAGAAGATCTGGAATTACAGTACATACATAATACATGAGCATATCATGTCCATGAAAGTCACATCAGAGTGTTGTGTGGGTGGTTTTGCTCAGTATATGTGGTTTACCTAACAGAGTTTATAAGGAATGCCACATGGGATATAAACATGCAACACTTGTACAATAATGACTGCAGAACAACACGATAGGGGAAACTTAACACCTTAGGGCATCATTGTTTTACCAGAAAGTCTGGTAAAATGGGGTGTTTTTTTCTTAAATTTGTTACCCTACTCTTAAAGGTGTGACGTGTACTTCTTAAGCCTTTCAGCACATAAGCATCAAACTTGGATTACCTCCTCTGCTGCAGCATCTGTGGCATTCCTAAAAGTAAAGTTCAACTGATATCAGGAATCCTCATCTAAAATGCCTGGTTGGTGCCAAACGCAGGAACTCTTTATCCCATGATGGCTCAATGATACATCAGCCTAAAATGTATGTGGGATTTGTACTTTGGGTAATTCTGTGTTTTAAATTAACATATTACAACCTATATTACAAAAAATTAAGAAATTACAACCTATATTACAAATACTGAATTTAAACTTACACAAGGTTTTAGTGTACACTGTGTCAATAAAGCACCACATCTACGATACATGGGCTATGAAGACACACTGGGCAAAGAGCATCCTGGGACATTTTGTTGCTTTTTTTGGTTGTTTTTTTTTTTGAGAAGTGAACAGACAGAAGTGTTGTTGTCTGAGCCTGCCACTAAGGAGATAAGGAACAGGAAACCTCAGAGGATTCCTCTGTGCATTTTTAAATAAGTTCTCCTCAGGGACAGACAGTAGTGTGTTCCAACAGGTGAACTCTGCCTAGTATGCATCGCTTTGCCTTGTCATCTCATTTTTTTCCCCCCTGTGTGGCAGCGTTAAGGCCTGTGTGGATATCCCGCCTCATCAGCTAAATTGAGGATGTAGCGTGCTATGTCATCCTCCGTGGGGAAATCAGACATTACCCACGAGTCATTGGCAGCGGTCACTTGGAGGCGGCAGATTGGACAGTTTCTGTTCCGCCCACTCCTACAGAAATATAAAGGAGTTAATAAAAATAATTAATAACAGTGTTACAGGTTTGTAGAAGACAGTGTGAACAAACCGCTGGATTGATTTGTGAAAAAAAGTCTGTCTTCTTACCATTTATCAATGCACTTCTGACAAAAACTGTGGGCACAGGGCAAGATGAGGTCCGACTTGCCGTCCATGCAGATACAGCACTCCTCCTCATCAGTCAGCTGCTTCACTCTGCATGGGCAAACAAACAAGACATTTAAATTTGAGCTGATTTTCTAAGGGCGAGTTACCACTGTCTAAATGGTGGAGCTCTCATTTTGGAATAAAGTGTGTCATGTTGACAAGGACAGAAATCTAATCTAGCTGGCTTGTTGGTACTGGTCCAACTCAAAAATTGCTAAAATGAGTCAGTGGTGAGACTAAACTTTTTTTCATAGCTTTATATTTTTCCTAGTTGTAGGTTGGAAATTCTGAATTCCCAGTTTCCTTCGAATGCAGCATGAACTTTGAACCTTGCGCATGTGCGTCCTCCTTCATGTCTTCTGGAAGACCTCAGAGCCGGGTTCTGTCTGGGGTTTAAAAAACTGTTTGTCACTGTGGCTAATTGGTGACAATTCCAATTGGCCACATGGGACACTGGTGAGCCACATATTGATTCGAAAGGAAAAAATACAAATACACACTTGTGCATATTCAAAATTTGACAAGTTGTAAACTCAAACATAAAGCACTATTTAAAAAACTGAACAGTACTACAGCCTAGACACAAGTCTATTGTGTTTTGAGCGGTCGTTATATTGTACTGTCGTCTGTAGGCTCCTCTGTGCCTCACTCAGACTGAACTCTGCTGCTCCTTAATACAGTACATGTGATTGGTGGACATTTATACTTGTTCATGTTGTGGTCAGAGGCAGATTAAAGTGGCTGCAGGCTCCTGGGCTCAATGTCTGTGTGGGGCCTTAAAACCGTGAACTCATTAAATATGCCAGATTTTTTTTTTACAATGACTGATATTTTTCCTGTTGATGAGTAGGTGGCAGAGGCGTCTGTAGTAAGCCTCTTTTTTATTGAGAAGGCTGCAGTGAGCAAGCCTTTGAAAATAATGGAAATCAGAGTCCAGCGCAAATGCCGAAAGGGCCTTTATTGCTCATCACAAAAAAAATAAAATAAAAAAGACAGAAATCCTAGTTTTCATCAGCAGCAATGTAGTTTTTAAATTCAATTTTATATTCACCACTGTAGCGATTCATGCACATGGTGCATTCATTCGCCATGTGTGACCTGGCGAGGGCCCGGGAGATCCCTGCTCAGAGAGCAACCTCGCTATATGTGCTGTGGAATCACCCCAAAATAAATATTTTACCAGCGATAAAATAAGCTTTAATTTTGGGATATCCAACAGAAATAAAGGTACTTTATAATAACTTTTATTATAACTGCTTTCCTGGTAACTTAGCTACTTAGTTACTTTCAACACAAAGTAACTTTGGTGGACAATAAAAAGGGACTACACCTTTAAGAACGCACCTCAAAGTATTGTGGTGAAAACTGGATTAACATGACAATGAGAAATTCACAGGTTCAGTTCTCCTTAAGGGGGTATTTCACCTGCGATTTTTCGCATGTGGTAAATTTGCAACCTGATTTTTCGCAACTTTTTCACGTTTTTTTTTTTTTTTTAAACACGTGATTGTCGAGAAAGATACGCGAGATGACAGCGCGATAGACTCACTGCAATGACAAGTCTGCATGGCTGCAATGCAATATATTTAGCCTTTTCATCGCGTGCATCGCAAACCCCTCGCCACTACAGGTGACAATTTTGTGGCCTTTGCGGCCATTATGAGAATGTCGTGCGGCACTTGCGTGCTAAAAGAGAGAGATTTGATACTATTTCACATCAGAGTCTCAATTTTTGCAGTCGTGGGAAATTTTAAACTTTTTAAAAATTCCCGCGTGCAATTTTCATCAACTGGCGACCATTCTGCGAGCCCGCGACTGTCACAAGCTTTTTTTTTTTTTTGCTAACAAAAAGCACAAATTTCTGATTATCATTGCAAAACGGCTGTAAAGAAAAAATAAAATAAAAATCGCACGTGAGATACCCCCTTTATTGGGGTAGCACGGTGGCTTAGTGGTTAGCACTGTTGCCTCACAGCTAGACGGTCCCAGGTTCTCTTCCCACCTGATCCTTTCTGTGTGGAGTTTGCATGTTCTCCCCGTGTTTGCGTGGGTTCCCTCCGGATGCTCCGGGTTCCTCCCACTTCCAAAGACATGCAGGTTAGGTGAATTCGTGACTCTAAATTGACCGTAGGTGTGAATGTATTTGTCTGTCTATATGTGTCGGCCCTGCGATGGACTGGCGACCTGTCCAGGGTGTA
>OMMV01190467.1:0-12623 GCA_900302635.1 Chatrabus melanurus
CAAAGATCACAGCATCGTTGTTAGGTCTTGGAGTTCTGGTCTGTTGTGTATTTTGCTTTGTGTCTCTGTTTTTTCCTTTTCCAGTGTTTCAGCAGGTCGGCCGGAAATCAGGACACCTTGGGAGACTTACACCTGGCGCTCATTGCCAGGCTCCATTTAAGGAGGAGCCGCCCTGACTCCAGTGCCAGATGATTCCAGTCTCTCCCGATGGTAACATTGATTGTTACAAGTCCTCTGTGCCCTCCTGGGTTTTTTGACTCTTGCCTTCCTAGGCTTTGTGACTTTCGCCTTCCTGGTGTTTTGTGATTTTGACCTTCCTGGTTTTTTGGACTTAAGCCTTCCTGGTGTTTTGGACTCTGGCTTATCTGGGTTTTTAACTAAGGATTGTGAAAACCTATGAACGGCTATTATTGCTCCTATGTTTGTACACTTGGACTTATATGTGATGTGTTTCTCCCTGCAGTCTGTAGCCGTCCCGAGGAGTCCTGAGTCCTGCCTGCGCCTGTTTGTTCCAACCACTCATCGCCATTAGTATCTGGCACTGCATCATTAATCATCACTGTAAATAAATTGTTCACCTTTCAAACTCCGTGGTCTCTGAGCATTTGGGTCCTAGCCTAGTTCCCGGTTGCCGTTCCACAACAATCGTCCACATAGTCAAGATCACTAAACCTTTCCTGGTATGCGGAGGCAAAATTACAAAAATTATGCCACTGTCCAACTACTTATGGACCTGACTATAGTAATGGGTACAGTGGTTTGTCAGAGATTCATGCAAACTGGGCTACACTGAGAAACAAACAGTGATTTACAATGATGCCTCACTTTCACCCATTCAGGCACACATTCACACACCGATGTCAGCGTGCTGCTGTGCGAGGCACTCAACTGCACACCAGGACCAACTTGGGGATTAAGGACCTTGCCCAAGGGCCCTTAGTGATTTTCTGGTCTGACAGGGATTTGAACTGAGAATCCTCTGGTCTCAAGCCCACCACTAATTCATCCACCAAACCAACCCACCATGCCGTAGAAGCAAACCCCTCCCCAAGTTCCAATATATAAACACAAAACGAGCAGACATTGATGAGACAAACAGTATATTTGTGAAATCATACACACAGTTTTAAAGTGCACTAGGTTTTGCGTTGGATACCTTGTTCAGTGATGACTATGGGCCCTATCTTCACAAGGTGCAAAATCTGAGTGCAAAGTTGGGCACTGGGCACAAAAGGATTGGATTTATCCTCTTCATTAGTCATGGGTGTGTTTTGGGCATACCAGCGATAAACAGATTAGTGTCACCTGTCATTTGTCATCACACAGCACTCTGGTATGTAGAAAGTGGATGCAAGTGAGAGATTTTCTAGCAAGTTAAGAGTGTTTACTTTTATTTCATTAAATAGTTGTTTTCAGTTTAGTTTCATTATGTATATAAGCAAAGTGTATGTGCATTGTGAACCCATGCATAAGGTGCATCTGAGTGTTGCACTCTCAGAAATACACTGCGCTGGACTTTACGTCAGGTTTTTGCTGGGCTATGGCTCAACTGTCTTCTGCTGCTGGACAATATCAATGCTGCAGTGCTGTGCCTGACCATGCCTCATTTTTCACATGACCAAGAGCATGAAATGAGCACAATTCTGCTCTGTATGTAGACGACATGTGTTGAGTGTGAAAATGACAGCGGCATCTGTTAGAAACTACCAATAAGGCTTGGAAGATATGGTCATGCATGTCATCATCACCATAAAACAGTACATCAAACCTTTTATTCATACTTTTTTATCTTAATAGTCACAAGTCACATAACGCCATACTTTATCTACCTGGGAACTTCTTCAAGGATGTAGCGGCACTGATTTCCAAACTATAACCCCCAACTCCCTCAATGTGACCCCTAACAAATATACTGTAAGTTAAAAATTTGACTTTTGCTGGCAGTGGAAAAAATGAGAATAAGCACCCAAAAATCATGGGATATTTTCTCTTATTTGCCTGGGGTATAGTGACTTAGGCAACCCTAGTAGTTTATACCTGCAGTAATTTATTGGAGCAGAAAGGTCCACCTAGAGTACATAACACCGGTACTGTACCTACAGTACAAGATCCAAAGAAGAAGGAACTCATTGTTTGCTCTAGTTGGAAAATAGAAAGGAGATGCCTTCAAGTCATAAGCAGAGTGAGCACCGAAATTAACTTTCAAAGATGATTTCAATGGTAAATGGACTGCATTCATGTGGTGCTTTTCCTTGAAAGGCAGACGCTCAAATTGCCTTAAAATGATGTCTCACTTTAACACATTAAGACAGTGATGTCAAGATGCTGCGAGGCCCTGAACTGCACACTGGGTGCAAGTTGGGAATTAAGAATGTCGCTCAAGGGCACCTTCTTGATCGTGCCCCTCTTGTTGGGAGATTGACCCTCCAACCCTCTGGTCACAAGGTCGCTTCTCTAACCTTTAGGTCGCCACTCCCTCCGTTACTGTATACAATGACAAAATTACTGTGCCTTTAGCCACAAAAATTTGCATTTTGGTTCACAGAGTGCAGCCCACGCTTATTTGTTTGAGGGTGTATGAACTTCTGATCCTTCAATAAGGTCAATGTGCAAGTCGCAGTTATCACCATTAAAAAGAACATTACATATTTATCATATGAACATTGAACTATCTGTATGGTGACAAGGGACAAAAGTCAAAATGGTTTTCTTTCTGCATTAAACCAGTGAATTTACAAAGAAAATTGTGAAACATTGCATTACTTTTCTTGAAAAAATAACTAAACTTTTTTTAGCAAACAACTCATTGGTTTAAAGGCAAAAAAAAAAGAAAAAAAAAAAAGATTTCAATTTTTGTCCCTTGTCACCCCGTTTTACAGTGACCTAAAGTCTAATATTGTAGTGCATATTATATCTCAAACTGACATACTGTTGGAGGATCATAATGAAACTGGAGTTGTTATTATTCTGCAAAACTGGGACACTCCAACAAGCTACTTTGCTCTCAGATTGCCACTTTCAGGACTTGGGTCCCAACTTCCAATTTAATATTCAGAATTAGAATAGAGAATTTTCAGGATGTGACCTGATCCATCTGGATTCTGCATCTCTAGCAGCGTGGCAGAGCTGAACATTTTGCCTCTGATCTGAAGAGAAAAAAACAAAAACAAAAACAGAGACGTTATAAATTTGAAAAGTAAGACAACAGTACATTGTTGATATTTTATGGAAATGCAAAGTTACCATAATGTTTGCATTCCTTTCAATATGCTTTTTACAAAGAGCCCAGTAAATTGATTACTCAAATATAGCAGACAGTTTCCTTTAGACATTGATCAGGTCACCTTCCACGTCATCAGATTGGCTTCACTTAAATCCCAAGTGTCTTATCATTTAATGATCAGTGCTTTAACAAAACAATCCAAGTAAATGACTTTTTTTTTTATTGTGGAGTTCTCTCTGCTTTGTACTCATATATGGACCACAGTGAGATAAATAGAAATGCAAATGTGCTTCACAATAAAACCTTCTTAAACTAAAGACACCAGCAAGCCTTTACTGCAAACTGGAAAGGCAAACTGCACTATCGGAGCTCTGTTTTCATGATGCTTGCAACCATGAATATGTATCAAATCATACACACACACACACACACACACAGTATAAAAGTGAGTAACCACTTTTGTCATATGTAAGCTAACTTTACGTGAGCTAAGTTCACACATTCATTTACAAAATACCCAGAAAATGACAGTGTATTTTTACTTATAAGACTTATTGTTTTCCACAGTATCAAAGACCAAGACACAGGATAATATATATATATATATATATATGAGGGCTTGTTGCTTCTGACTGTCAGTCCTTGTCTGGCTTTTTGTGTAGTTGTTCCATTGAAATAATGAGCTAGTTGCAGCTGTGGGCATGAAGACAGTAAGGGCTACGGCAATCTGACATTTGACACCATTCAACCTTGACCTTCACTCATATGACTGACCTCTGGCAGATCTTTCCAGGGCAGTTCTGGAATCCATGTGCCATATTTGGTACAAATCAGGTGGAAATTCAGATTCCTTAACAGTTGCCAATTCTTGGATGAATTAGTTAAGGGCAATTTCAGAGTTAATCTTCATTAACATACCAGGTTTGGTAGAAATCAGCAAAAGAACCTGGGAGTAGTAGGCCAATAAACAGGGAGCCGTGACCTTGGCCCCAATGTTTGACTTTTGGCAAATCCAAATGACTGACCTTTGGTAAATTTAATCTCTCCTGGGCAATTCCAGAACCCACCTAGATATGTGTGCCAAGTTTGGTGGACATCGGAGTGAAAAATCCTAAATGTGAACTTTGACCCCAATGACCTTGACCTTTGCCAAAACAAACAAACCCCTTAAGGGCAATTCTGGGGTTAACCTTCATGCACACAACAAATTCGGTGGAAAATGGCCCAAGCACCTTGGAGGAGTAGTGGAACAAACACACAAACATTTCTCAAATCATGGTTTGATGAAGTTACTGCCCTGACATTTGATGTTCTTCTGCCTTGCAATGTTATGCAAATCTCATCGATGTTGAAATGTTGATTGTACACCTTTCTATAAAGTCACGATCCCTCATGAGCAATGGGAGCTCAATTCAAAGTTGTACCAGGATGAATTAGAACAAAGTCGAACACATCAATGATCATGTGCACCACTTTCCCTCCTCTGATATCCAAACAATCACTTAACATTACATTTACTTTTCTTGTGGTCCATTTTTACTGAAACGTGACTTCTATTGAGACATTGTAACATATACAGGAAAATGTTACAATTGCAATGCAAAATCTGGAACTTTAAATACTACATTCGTACACGTACACGTTCAAAACTTTCAAGCATTTTTCTGAAAACTGACACACATCACAATGTGCTTCCAGGATGTATAAAGGCTGGATTAAGTCTCTACATTATTCAGGGTCAGGTTGTGGACATATCATCACATCAACCACAGAGGCACCTGACACTGCCTTTAAGGCACAACTGTGCCAAGTGCTTGTAGCGCTATGTCATTTAATCCATGGAGCCAATATGTCTTAAAAAATGTGGCCAAGTTGTTTCCTTTATGAGCAGAAACATGAATGGAAGCCAGTGTCGCTAAAGGTATTGCTAAGGGGAAAAAAACAAAACAAAACTGCACACTCAACTTGTCTATACATACTATTATGCTGACTTGGTCAAAGTCCTTGTCAAGTCACTCTCAAGTCTTGGTACTGCTAGCCCCAAGTCAAATTCCCAGTTATGTTTACTCTCATGTATTAGGAGATAATCATACTCAAGTCCAAGTCTAGATCTAGTCAAGATCTGACTGCCATGCATTTGGAGATGACTTCACTTCGCACTTGCAGTGCAAGTCAGACTCAAGTCTTAACACTTTAAAATCAAAATTAAGTTTCCTGCAAGCATTCATGTCATCTATTGGGGATATGACTTAATTTGTTACCTGCAATATGAGTCACTGTCAAGTCTTGATACTGTAAGTCATAAGTTGTCTCATGTCGGTTTGATTGTCATGTATTTAGCAATGACTTGGACTTGTGATATATACTGTCAAGGGTTAAGAGAGACTTTCTCGCACATCTGCCTTTAAGTGTCATGAATGATGAAGTGGATTATTTCTCGCGTCAACCTGTTAAACTAAAAGTAAAAATCACTGCTGGTTTCCAAGCCTAGTATTATACTACCTCAAATAAACCAATTTCTTTTGCCTTCTCCTGTTTTGCTTGGGGTCACCACAGCAGATCCGGTATGGATACGCATATTTATTTGGCACAGGTTTTATGCCGGATGCCCTTCCTGACTGAACTCCAGATGTACATGGATATTTATTGTATATCTTAGTGCGTAATGTTACAACACATTGCAGGAAACATTTCCAAGGAGGCCATTTTCCATTTCTCCAGACAGGTGCACATTATTATAAAATTGGGCTTTAATGAGCAAGTCATGTTTGTGCAGATCTTTCTGAGCTGGAGGCTCGTCTTCATCCATTTTAGATGAAGCGCCTGGAGAGATATCACATCAATATTCATGCACCGATGATTACACGAAGCAGGCAAAGATATTACTGCAGTGTTAAGTGCAAAGAAATGTCAAAAGTAAACATGTAAAACATGATTTATGATAGCCAAATGACACACAATTAGATTAATAGCTTGAACCAACCTCACTGACCTCCATTAAAGTCACTTTTAATATGACATTGGGCAACACTTAAGGAAATTCATTTATAACGAGAGAATATACCGATTTAAATGTTTGATATAGATTTTATTCACGGGCTAGAAATGTTTCATTTGGAAATAAAAAGTTATTGCATTAAGAGAGACTGACACAAATAATTCTGCTGATAACCAACGTGTGGCGATGAGGATGAGCCGCTTTGTTGCGTTGCCTTGGTATATTTGAAAAGCTTAAATACCCTGGAGCGACACCTGGAGATGCTAACGCAAGCAAAGATTTCCACCAAGGAATTTGGCTTTGTGCTTCTGAAGCATCACTTATTAGTTGATATGTGTGTGTGTGTGTGTGTGTGAATAGCTCATTCCCAAAGTAGCTGAGGTAGATATTGATTTGCTGAGGATAAGTTGGATAAGGTGTATCTCAACGGGACTGCGGGGAAGGAAGGAACGTTTTTCTGGAGGGAATGTTAACTCTAGTGAAAAAGCTCCATTTTTGAGGTAAAACTGTTTTTTTATCTAGGTATTTATGAAAAAAAACTAAGAATTTTCTCATGACCGTAGAGAAGAGCTACCTGCACACTGACATTTCAGAACTATAGCAGCTCTTAAAACTTTTCTGCCCATAATGGATAATTATAAAACTGTACAAACTATATAAAGTATGCATTAATAAAAATGTGAGGTAGATTTATCTTTGGCTGTAAGCTGTGACATCTCAGTAATGATTTTTGACATTGTAAACATATTACTCAGACTTCTTCATTATATCAGCATTACCCAATGAGATAATGGCAAAAATGGTGGCCATCTTGGCAGCCATATTGGAATATATGATATGCTTATGACTTCAACATATCTTGACCTAATTATGTTTTCTTTCAATATGACAACTGCCGCTATTGTGGATAATGGCTTGCACAAAACTAAATTGGTGCCTCCTGGTTGAGTAACCACATTCCTTGAGTCTGCTTGTTTCCCTTCACCCTCTTTGGAAATTAGGATCACTTTGCATATATATCTATATATCTATATATAGATATATAGATATATACAAAATATAGTTTTACTGGTACCATTTGAAAGACTAGACAAAAACATGTATTTATGCTGTCCATCCCCTGAAGGCTCATTTATGTTCCACTTGCGTACATAAATCTATACGTGCATTTCAAACGATGTAACCGTCACTGCCCACATACTTCCATATGTCCTTTACTTTGGAATAGATGTAAAGCAATACATCCATTAGAGGGCCCACCACAGGGTCAAAAGTTTCTGACATCAAACATGGTGAAGGTCCAAGAAGTCATAATAAAGTATCTATTGCAATAGAGACAAAAGCTTCGGTAGTGGTATAGATGGAGGTTGTATTTGAGGCCATTCAATACTTCATGACAAAATTATATACAAAACTGCCTTCATGTTCTTTTGCCTAGGGTGGTGTTTCACTTGAACTATTGGCTACACTGCCCCCATGATATCCAGAGGTACTGCTCCATTTCATCCATAAGCTTTCAGGAAAAGTGCGCAAATACGGACAAAATAAATGGAGAATGTAGACAAAAGGCTCTGTTTGTATCCATATTTAATGCCGGGTATAACTGAGGCTTTACTGGCTACAGGATAAGACATGATTGATCTTGTTGTCTCTGCCATGGAAGTAATGTTTTCATGTCTGTTTGATTGTTTGGGTATTAGCAAAGATATCTCAAAAATCCATGAATGGAGTTCAGTGAAATATGGTTGAGGAGTAGTTCTTTAGTGTTTTGGGAAAAACCTAGTAAGTTATTTTTATTTTTTTTGACTTGAGACCATTTTTAGACTTCCTAGGTTTTACCTTATCTTATGACATACCATTTGATAAGAAAACATTTATGGTTTCATAGATATTGAAGCGGCAGGACCTAGCAAGTTCCGAGAACTGATTCACTTATTAAGCCAAAACGTAGCAACTTTGAACTTTGGTCGACTTTTTGAAGCCAAAGTTCGATATTCTGACATTTTCAGAAGTAATGGAGGGACCCAGCGGTATTAGTGAAGCAAAAAAAGCAAAACACCTTGAAACTGGTGGCGTGTTTATTGCTGTTTTCTCAACTTTACTGTTTTCGTACTTGCTAGGTTGTTCCAAAACGCTTAAGAGTTCTTGGGCCAAGAAAGAGATTATTAAATTTTGAGCCCAATCCAGGCTCATTTTTACTTCAACGCCTATTGATTTCCATGTTATTTGTACATGGTGGTGAAACAGTGCCCCCACCTGCACTTCAACACAGTTAAAGATAAATAAACAGGACTGTTGTGTCTTGGCAGAGGTTTGTGCAGGGCACTTAGAGAGCACATAGCATATAGGCATGGGCGCTGTTTCACTTACATACAAATAGCATGGAAATCAGAAATTATATATATATATACACACACTAGCATGCTGACTGCGTGATGGTAAATGCCCAAACATACCAACAGAAAATTAAAGGGGAAAATACTGTGTAATTTTAAAATGGTCAAAAACTGAGGAACTGGTTTATTAGCGGTGAAAGTACCATGCCATCGGCCTATTTTTTTCAGAAAAAAATAGCCAAAGCAAAGCCGTGTGCAACAGGAAATTTCTATTCAGGATAGAGAAATTATTAAAAAATAAAAAATCTTACCTTGGATCATCAAGAGCTCAAGGCTGTGACTGTCCTGTCTCAATACACAATGATTTCCTGTATTATTTCCCCCTTTTCTTCTTCTTTTGTGGCCCAACAGTGAAAATAGTATCTGTTGTGTTGTCCTCTGTCAAATCCACGTGGTTTCTGGGGAATTCCCTTTGACAACTAAATGTAAACAAAACCATATAGCCTCAGAGCCTCGCTTTCACATCACTGTAACAAACAGGGGTTTTCCCAAAATGGATGCTATGCATTCTCCACAATTTGGGTTCAAACCTGCCAGAAAAAGACTGATTGTGAGAAAAGTACAGGGAATTAAGCACTATAAGTTTGGTGAATGGTCAAGTAGCTATCATTTGTTCTGTCTGTCAACAATTATGAGAGAGCTGTAGCTAAAAGAGGGTCAAAATGGTGAATATCTATGGGGCTTGAAGCATCTAACCTTTTGCAATCTGGGTATATGCACTACAATGGGGTAGTGTAAGCAGCATGTATGCAAATTTTAAGTTGCCTGGAGTGTGTAATTGCTGAGAACACTGCCACCGCAGAAACCTTGAAAGGTTTATATATTCAGATATAAACTCAAAAATTACCCTTGATCTGCATATTACTCAAAACCTACATCTCCACCAAATGTCTTTGAAATACATGCATCACTTTTTGAGATATTGTGCTAAAAATCAAACGATTGTTATCGGCGTGCAGTGTAATGAGTGTCCCTGTAGTTTTTGTTGTTATGGTGACTTGTGAGCACAGCTATGACTCGGAATGTTCTGATTATTTGTGTTCTTTTTTGCAGTGTACAATATGATGACATCAGGCTAATAAGACCCTTCCAAAATGTCTTGCTTACTGGGAAAATTAGATCTCTTATTGTTTTGGTCCAATTCCCACCTGGGCATTAAGCAATCTGATAGATACAGAAAAAACCCCACTGATGAATAGCTTTTGTTTGCCAGATTAATGGAACAACACAATCTTGGCAGTGTCATTATGGGAAGCCGTCTCCACTAACAAAACACACAGTGTAAACATACTTAATATTCATCAATCGCCTTCAACAGATTAAATGAAGTGGAAAAAGCACAAAAACCCAGACTTTGACATTATTTACATCCATTTGAATTAACTGGAACACATTTATTTCACCTTATTTTACACTCTTCGCTAGTTCTTTTAATCATCGCTTAAACATAGCTTTGACGCAATGCCAACTAAGGACACTGCTAATCTGAACACTCATCATAAATCACCGCACGTTTTTTCCCCCACCTTCACGTGTGCCATGCCAAAGATTTACCTTAATTTTGAGAAACTGCTGTTTAATTTAATCACTTCATACTGATATTTCCCCGGTAAAACAGGAGGTTAACATGCACATGAAAGGGGGCTTCCAAATGTTTTTCTTTTAATTTGTTGCTGCCATCTGTTAGTAGGTGCGGTTCCATCCAGGAACAATGAGTGTGCTTGAAAGTGTGAGTGTGTGTCAACAATCAATGCTATGAAAAATGAGGAACAGGTTGTATTCAATATTTATTGTTATGGGTGTGATGTTTCTTGTAAATAGCTGGGGTACTTGGAGCAAAAGGCTAATTAGGTTTGGAAGAATAAATGGAGAAAACCACGTGCACACCTGTAATGTAACTGCAGGTGACTCAGGATTTCTGAATTTCTGGTCAAGGCGACTGGAAGCTCTAACCCTGCTGTTACCCACATTTGCAATTTTTGACCCTAATTTACATGAATCCAATAATGCGGAATGGTTAAGCCTTTGGTTTTTTAAATTATTATTATTATTAGATGCAAAGCCCCTCATGGAACTGGCTCGAACTCACACGCTTACAAACTCATTCGCGCTGAGGAGAATGACAAGGGCAGCCTTATAAAAGTGAAGCAGTACCAGCAGTAGATTCCAGACCTTCCTCACCTGCAGATCCAGAAAGTACTTCTCACTGCAGTTTTGCGCCACCTTCAGGCAACGTCCGTTACAGTTCTAATTTCGTAGCTATTGTATTGATTTTGTGATTTTAGATTTAATACCCATGCTTGCAGACATAAGTTTGCATGTACCTTGGCTAAATCCATCCATCCATTTTCTAAACCAGCCTATCCCAGCAGTCTTTGGGCTAGATGCGGGGTACACCCTGGACAGGCTGCCAGTCTATTGCAGGGCCAACACAAAGACAAACTCATTCAAACTCTAACTCACACCTATGGTAAATCTAGAATCACCTAACCTGTGTGTCTTTGGAAGTGGGAGGAAGCCATACACCCAGAGGGAACCCATACAAACATGGGGAGAACATGTAAACACCACACAGGGGACCAGCAAACCTGTAATCTTCTCACTGTGAGGCAACAGTGCTAATGACTAAGCCACTGTGCAACCTGGGTAAAACCGTTCAAACTCAATTTTCTCTAACTGCACACATTCCATTTTATTTAGTAATATGTTTGTTAAATCAGCCTGTCTACTTTATTTTAAGATGAAGTTACTTAAAATAATAGACAACAGACATTTATTTCAGTTTTTATTCACAGTAGAGCAGGTAGGGTGGGTTTTATTCCATACCATTGCAGAGCAGTAGCTCAATGGTATAAGAGTACCAATATGCAGGCCTGGGTTCGATTCCCAGTCACGCTACCTGTGTGTGTCCTTGGAGAACAGACTTCCTCTTCATTGTCTCAGTCCACCCAGCTGTAAATCGGTACCAGTCTTGGCTGGGGAAGTAACCTGCGATGGACTGGTTTCCCCCATCCAGGGGGAGCTGTAGACTGTCATCTGCTTCATGCTACAGTATCTGGGATAAGCACCAATGAGAGTCAGGGCCTGTATAGGACTTACTTCTTCGTTATTCACAATGTCAGGTTTTCTGTGGGTCAGTGGTTTACATACACCACCTCTTTAAAAAAACATGGAAGATACCAAAATATTCTAGAAATTTGATGGATTTACTTTTTAAAATCTTCCAAATTACTTACTATCCAGCACCAGATTCATACAAGGGATCCCTTGTGTCAGTCAGCACAAGTGCAGTGGGACATCCACCTCGCACAAACTCAGATATCCGTGGCTCCACCAGCATTGGCGGACTCAGGGAGGTGGCAGGGGGGGGAACCCCCTTGGTTCCATCATAGTTGAAAACGTGTCACTGAAGTGCCTTCGAGAGTGGCGGAAACAAAAGGAATTGCCTATTGGCTGCCCTTCACATGGGAAAGAATTGAGTGCCCCTATTAGTGCCCCTTCATACAATAAATTATGATATGCCCTCTACAGCAAGAAAGCGCATCTGGATGCGTGTCCTTTGAGGGGAAAGAAAGAAAAAAAGTGATTTAGTGTCCTATAAGGTGCCCTTCCAATGATCTAAACTGGATGTTCCCTGGATGTTCACTCAGCTCTACATGCCGATTAGTACAGATAATCTTTCACAAATTAAGATCTTAGAAGACTGTATGGCGTCAGTGAAAAACTGGATGTCCCATAACTTTTTACTCCTGAATTCTGACAAGACTGAGATGATGGTCATTGGTCCTGCGAGACACAGGCATCATTTTGATCAACTTACACTAACTTTGGATACATGTGTTGTGAATCATAGCGATAGAGCAAAGAATCTTGGGGTGATCTTTGATCCCACATTGTCCTTCGTACCTCACATTAGAGAAACCACAAAGAACGCCTTCTTCCACCTCCGTAATATCGCAAAGATTCGACCAATTCTGTCCATGGCGGATGCAGAGACACTAATTCA
>OMMV01190475.1:0-13992 GCA_900302635.1 Chatrabus melanurus
GAGCTAACTAAGCATAACAGATGGTGTAAACTATTCCTTTTTAAAACACTATTAGCTCAACCAATAATTTGCATCATTTTTTACAAAAATTGAAGCAACTTTAACATTTGACCCCTGTACAAACTGAAATTGACCTTTGTCACCATTTTTGCTGTTTTTGCCCCATAACTCCATAACATTCAGTCACAGATAGTCCAAACTATACCTTTTTAGAATCGTTATGATCAGGCGAATAATATGGTATATGTTTCAATATGATTGAAGGATTCTACATTTGTCCGGATGCCATCTTGGAAAATATGGTGGCCATCTTGGATTTTCATGTGGCCAACGCCCTTTTTGAAGAGAGCAGGTCCTGGAGAATATCTGTGCCAAATTTCATGCTTGTGTCACCATCTGAACGATTGTTGCAGTTATCCGCTGCACTACAGGTGTGGCGTATCAAGATGCTGATCGACAGCACAATCGACAAGCAAAACAAAATTTATGCTGGAAACTGCGCATTTTAGACTTAAGAGACATACGTCAGCGCTGCGATCAGTTGACTGAGCTTTAATTGTGTGCATGTGCACCAAATGATTGAGTGCCATTATGTATTATAGCTAGGTGTGCTTAGCTATTCCTTTGTGTGCCATACCACTGATGTGCACGCTAAATTACAGTGCTTTTAATGAAGGCATTTTGATGAATTAATTTTATTACATAAAGCTCTTACAGAGGAGGAGCCATACATATGAAGGCCAATATTTAGGGAGTTCAAGCAGGATTACTCAGAAATTTCAAAATATTAAAGAAATTTTAATTTTAATTTAAAATATACAAATACAGAGATTTGATTTTGCAGTGTGCGTTTGGTTTAGGGAATGAATTCCTGAACGTCTGGGCGGTCCCCTCTTGTGGGGGGGGCGGGTGTGAGCACACTACCGGGATAAAATTTGGATTTCAGCATAAATATGATTTACATGGAAACTTTAAACAGTATTGCTCTGATAATGCGAAGTTTTTACGGCTCAGGACAGCAAGATTTATTCAGATCAAAAAAAAAAAAGCGGCAAGTAAATTATATGATGGACAGATTACTGATAGGGCCATGAGAGAAAAATTTTGGAAACCACTTTTTTTAGGGGGAAGCGCCCAACGCCACATCCACTCGCTACACACCTGAACAAAACAAAAAAATTCAGCACCAACAAAAAGAGGGGGAAAAATGGTCGAAACTGAAGCTTACATTATTTCCCGTGTGTATCTCTGCACATCTGCTCGCGCGTGTGTGTGTGTGTGTGTGTTATGTGGAGCAGGATATTATTTCATCTCCTGAAGGGGAAAACAGAGGCATGTATTCGCTTGTTTTTGTTTTCCTCGTCTTCTCGCCCCGTCTCTATGCCTCCCTCATCCACCGGCTTCCTTTGTGTGGCTGAGATGAAAACTAAACTGAGCCGAACCTGATATCTCCTGTCTGACACAGACAGACGTGCGCGCACACGTGCACGCGCTGCCTGTGTGGTCCTGCACGTCTTTGGATCTTCACACAGTCGCCGCCAGACGTTGTAGGGGCGTTTGAAGGAGCGGTCGGGATGACTGTATTTACCAAAAGTTTAAAAAAAAGAAAGAAAAAAAAGATGTTGGCCGGCCATGATTTTACTGAAAAGCCGTTTGTTTTGAAGGATGTCAAAGAGCTTTCATTTAGCTCCTTCCTTCAAACGGTGGCAGACAGACCAGGTGGATTATCTAAGAGCACTTCAGGGCTCCAACAATTGCTGCAATTACTGTCATATCAGCGTTATGATAATTGTACGTAATCTTGTGTATTACGCAGACGGGTGCCTTTGGCAAAAACCTGATGAGTTGTGTTGCTTCTCTCTCCCTCTCGCTGTCTTAGGACCGTACTGGGGAGTGTCTGAAGAGAACAGGGGCCAGCGTGGCGCTCACCTCCATCAGTAACGTGACGGCATTCTTCATGGCGGCGCTCATCCCCATCCCTGCGCTCAGAGCCTTTTCCCTACAGGTGCGCCTCGCAGTCAGCATGTTTCTATCGGGACAGCGTGCGCCGACTCGTTGTGCGGCCTCCTGTTCGCTAATGGTCTTGTTCCAGTTTTCATTGGCTCCAGATTTCTGTTGTTTTATTGATTTCATTCATCAAACTGAAAGTACTTGTAAGAGGGAGTGCGTGTGTTTTTGTTAAGTCCATCCAGGCCTCTTTAGCGGTGGGCCCGGTGTCTGACCAGATTGTGGCTGAGCCCCATGTAACCCAATCCCCCTTACAGTGTGTGTGTGTGTGTGTGTGTGTGAGGTGGGGGATGCAGTAGGTCTCTGGCTCGTCAACATCTGTCAGTAATTATAGACGTCAGTGGAGCAGTGAAAACCGCAACAGAGATGTTTGTCAGTCCGTCACTGTGGCAAACGTCTTGTAATAGTCACTGCAAAGCTAAACCATACAAACACTTATAGATGACAAAAGAAGGTTTAGATTGAAAGCCGGGCAGCAATCTATTTAACAAGATATAGCTTCTTCTTTTTTGCATTCGGCTTGCCCCAGTTGCCACAACGGATCAGGGAGTGATCCGCATGATGATTTGGCACAAGTTTTACACCGGATGCCCTTCCTGACGCAACTCTAGTTATGCACATACAAGTGGTCTCCCAACCAAGTACTAATCAGGACAGACTCTGCTTAACTTCTGAGATTTGACAGGATCAGGTATGCACAGAGTGGAATGGCTGCACTATATAACAGGATATAGCAATAAAAAATTTCTCAATGCAAACATAAGGGATGACTCAAGCCTATCCGAACATTTTCCAAAGGATTGGTATCGGATTTGTGACAAAAGAAGGTTTGGATTGAAAGTTTGATCACCTCAGGTGGAAAGCTGCATCAGTGACAGGTTATAACAAGAACAATTACCGTATTCATTCGTTTAAGCGCACATGGGGTCTTTGTGGGGCCTCTGGGCGTGGGGGGGGGAGAGTCCCTGGTGCTATTTCCAGCATCCGGGACCATTTCTGGATCAAAACTGCCACCCGGATTGCCCAGATTCACCCCATTCACAACAATTGTTGGCATCAAAACATAATAACGGACAGAAACCTATCTTTTGCGGTGTTTTACTTCAGTTTCAAAAGTTTTGGAACAGTTCCTCCCATTGCTGAGTCGAACTCGTAACTCTCCAGGGTTTCATTGCACACATGAAGCCTTACTCCATTTCCTGTGTCAAAACGAAGCCCGCACGCAGATCCCAGAAAACGTGTCATTGTAAAATGCAAGACAATAGTTCGTCAAGTTTGGGTGTCCAAATGTCTTTGTAAACATGGAATCCCCGAATAAATGTACCGCTTGCTATTTCCTCAGCCATGGCTGAGTCAGTGTCGTAAATCTTCCAGGTTTCATTGTGCGCATGTGTCAAAACGAGGTTTGTGTCAAAACAAGACCCGCACACACATTCCAGAAAACGTGCACTTAAAAGAATGATTTCTAATACCCTACGTTCAATAAAAACAATTTATTTAGCACACAGTGCGCTTAAACGAAGGAATACGGTAATATTTAAAAGCAAAAACAAGGGATGGCTCCAGTTGATCCAGACATTTTCCAAAGGATTGATATCGGCTTCATGACAAAAAAAAGTTTGAATTGAAAGTTTGATCACCTCAGTTTGAAAGTTGTGTCATTGTAGCAATCTATACAACAGGATATAACAAGAACAATTAACATTTAAATACATAAACAAGCTGGTGCTTAAATGTTTGGTGCTTAAACCGATTAACCGGTTAAACCGGTTTAAGCACCGGCACCAATGGGCAACAGGCCCTATATAGGGCTTACTTCTTTCTTCTCTTAATACAGCTGTCATAAACAACTTCAAGGATTGCAGCAAGTAAGCAGTGACTCAGCGCACCCTCACCGCCACCAAACAACGCTGGTGGCGCACACGCCTCTGCCGGTATCTACCGCACAGTGTTATCTGTAGTCACCGACACCTCAGACTAATAATATGTATATGATGAAAGTACATGATATTTGAGTACAAAACGGTCCAATTAGACAGATAGGGACATGTTTGGACAACGCGCATTACTTACCCGTTAGCATTTGCGTGTTGATAGTTGCAAGGAGTCGTGTTAGCCGGAATACAAAACAAGGAACTTCACCATATTTGCATTTATCTTTACACAGACATTTGTTGAACATTCCTCAAAAATGGGAAGAGGACAGATGTTTCCATCCTGCTGTGATATGCACTGTTTAAAAAACTAAATTTTAGGGCGACTAGCACTTTATAATCCTGCCGTGTTTCTACCGAGACGTGAAGGGACCGTAATGGAGCCTCTTGTGTGAAAGTCAAAGTTCAGTCAGTTTGTCGGCAAGATGACACCTGTAATGCTGCAACCTGCATGTCAGAAAAGGGCTTCTGTCTCTTTCTTTTCTGTCTCTGTCAAACACAGACGCTGTGAGGCTGGATGTCACTGCACCGGGTATAATATTAGCACGTGCAGATTGATGGCTTTAGTACAGGGAGTCTGTCAAACACGATCCGTTTAGCCGGAGGGTCGAATCCATGCAGACTGCCTTCATACGCACAAACATACACACACTTGGACACATGAACGGAACACAAGTGTACATAACATGCATAAGTTACACCTGTGGGGTTTTTCTTTGTCAGTTTCCCACATACACACACACACAGATGTTTATGGCCCATTCACACTATGACGTGAAGTGGCTGACGCCGGCCGCCGTAGCAGATTCTCAAAAATCTCTGTGAAACGCCGGAGAAGGCTCATTCCAGGGGTCCAAATTCCCTGTCTTCAATGCAGGTCGGCGTAGCTCAGCGAAGGGCGACATTGTACTGGTGGAGCTCGACATTTGGCGATGGTCCACTGACATACTCTAGGACGTAGTTCAGCTTTCGGCATCAGAGGGCGAGCGCATTGGTGGCGCACTCCGCGGAGCAGTAGCGTAGCTTGGCGGAGCTGATCGTCGACTCAACGTTTGAGACATCACGTGACGTAACCTATATAAACTCAACGTAACTCTGCGATTTCATCACTTGCTACTTCCAGGACTTCAAGCTCATACTCTTGTCGCAGCCTCTCCGGGTCGTCCATCTTCTCCGGGCTCCAGGAACTGAATGACCGGCAGTGCTGCACGGCCCTCTATGTAAACCAAGGTCTGCCCCCGGTCTTGACCGTGTTCCATGGGCGCTAGTGGACGTTAGTGGCCAGCAGCGTTCCCAAGTCCCCGAGCGCTGGCGAAAGTCTGCAAACGATCATCAAAGTGGATCTAAGTTGTGCTAAGTTGATGAAAGTTGACCTCAGTTAGGGCTACAATGTGTGAAGTTGTCAAAAGTTGTCCGAGCGTTCCATGAGATGACATTAATCCTCTACAACTGCGTTGTGGCCGTTACTGGTCCGCTAGTACTCCGCTGCTCTGCATTGAACTACATCAGGCTGCGTCCATTCAAGTCTCCGATGTTGGCCAGCGGAGGCGAACGGAGCAGTAACTGAGTACTAGCGGAGGTGGCATAATGGCAGCGGAGTTCAACTCTTGCCGGCGTTTTAGCATGAACATCGAAGCTTTTAAGCATGTTGAACATTTTTCTGGGACCACGGCGAACATCAGCGTTGCCCGACTGACGTCTACTTAGCTCCTGCGGAGTCTGGCGGACCTCGGCCGCTGGTCGACGTTAATCAAATTTTCACTCTCCGTCGGCAAACGGCGAGCTAATCGTCAGAGTGTGAATGCAACTTTATGAGTGGATCAGGTTTGTGTGCGTGTGTGTGTGTGTGTGTGTGTGTGTGTGTGTGTGTGGGTGCGTGCAGGCACCTTTAATCCATTAAAGGTGTAGTGACTTTACATTTTCCACAAAATTGACAAAATTTACTTCTTGTTGAAGTCTAGTTATTATAAAGTGCACAAAATTACAGCTAATTTTATTGCTGGTAAAGTATTTATTTTGAGGGGATTCCATGGCAAACACAGGGAGGAGGAAGCGCATGTAATCGCTGGCATTTTCCAAAAATGAATGACTCAATCTCATCATTTATGGTTGTGGCAAAGAGGCTTTACAGCCCTTTCTATTTGTCTCCGCTTAGGACCGGCACCAAGTTGTGCTCTTTTGTCCATCCAAAAGTCATAAAGTATAAATGTAATTGTCAACTATTTTGATGAGGGATTTTTTAAAAGGGGAAAAAAAGCGCCAAAATCTGACTGGTTCAAGCTATTAAAATGTGAAAATCTCCTTCTCTCTGTTTTTGGAGCGGACAAGAAGTCATTTTGAGACGTCGCTTTGGGCTTTTTAAAAATTGCAATGCTCATTTTCGGAACCATTTTCTGACATTTTACAGGCTAATTTGAAAATTTAGCAGATTAATGGCGGCGGCTAAGAGTGTTTTTCAGGGTTTCTTTGCACCTCGATCCGTGTTTGTCTCATTATTGTTGTCTGAGTGGCGGCGCAGTGAGGAAGGAGGGGAGGTTAGTGTCTGGTTGGTGTTAAGGTGTGGTTGACTCAGATGCGGTGCTGTGTTTTTTAAGCTGTAGTGGATGTGTGTGTGTGTGTGTGTGTGTGTACATGTACATTTTTTCGGTGCGTGTGCTGCCTGTACAGTCCCAGCGCCTGCTCATCACCTCAGGCCCCGCGGGCCTCCGGCTCCTTGGGTGGTCTGGCACACACTCGGGATTGTGTGTGCGACTGTTTGTGTGCATGTGTGTGTCGCGGTCTGGCAACTACGCAAGATCCAGATTGTACTCTGGGCAGGGC
The DNA here is from genome assembly GCA_900302635.1 of Chatrabus melanurus. Taxonomy (NCBI): domain Eukaryota; kingdom Metazoa; phylum Chordata; class Actinopteri; order Batrachoidiformes; family Batrachoididae; genus Chatrabus; species Chatrabus melanurus. The sequence continues at coordinate 6,762 of OMMV01190475.1, forward strand.
CCCAAGCTAACCTCAATCCCCACCCTCTGCTCCAGTGCACCACCTTCAAATACTTAACCACAACACTGCACTGGCTTCAATTACACACAGACATACGCGACTTACTTCTTTCTCTGCACACTCGAGGCTTTTTGTCTTGAGATGTGTTGAAAGGCAATTCTTCTCTGATGGCAGTTTACTCAGGCTCTGTTATTTTAAGATATATTTAAGAGATTTACATTCTTGGAGGACACATGAAAATATTTTGGAAACTGAAAGGAGCGCACGCACCGGACATACAGCAGTATTAATTGAGAAATATTTTGCATTTCATTCTTCACCCCAGGGTTTCAGCTTTAATCAGGAAGCAAAGCTATTTCCATTTCAGCGTTCTCCAGTTTACATTTGGTTGTGTTTTATTTCATTTTATTGACCCCACCTTTGACACCACTCATGCTCAGTTAATCCCAGCAGAACTTTCTGTTCTGTTCACCCGCTCTGTTTCCTTCAACTATTGTCAGTTGTCCAATAATCACTGAATGAGAGTCGACGTTCTTCTAATCTTTTTGTTTTTTTTAAATAAAAGCATCACTTTCCAAAACAGATATATGAATGCTTTGAACCAGTTCAAGGAACGAAAGCGAATACCAGAAACAATTGCTATATCACTAAAAACGAAGCTGGAAATGATATTTTTTTAATGTTCCAGAGCAGAAAAGCTGATTTGAAATAATGGTAATCGATTAATAACATTATTTTTTTTCATTGTTTTCTTACAAATTAAAATATTTTCTGCTTGCAGTAACTTGGTGCTGACATCACTTCCTGTCTTCCTCTGAACATCATTGTCATCATGTACGTCTTTGAATGGCGGCGCGAAATTTACCAGCGGCGGGCGATGAAAGTAAAACGGGATGTGGTCTCCCCGTTTCCCACCAGAGGAGGAATCTTATAAATGTTGGTCTTAGACTTCAACTTCATCAATGTTTGATGGACAGGGGGACATGGAAAGAGAAATAACGTTGGAAATAGTTAGCTAGCGCTAGTAGCTAACTAAGTACGATGGAATGTTCCGTCTTTCACCTCATGGCAATATTCTCTCCATTGCACAAAATAAAAACATTCATTATTTGTTTTATGTGACACCTAAATAGATCACATCATTTGATATTTTACTTAAAATCAGACAGGTGTTACTTCTCGGAACACGAAGCCGATAACAGCGGGGCAGATGTCTCTGTGTCCGCCCCGCAGGCGAGCCGCCGACACACCGCTGAGCTCAGCGAGAGCCGCTAAGGACCGACGCAGAAAATCGTGATAGGAACTTGTCCAATTCTTCATCTGACAGCGCTTCTACGACCCGCTAAAGATGTCCCCGCGGACACTGCGTGAGCTTCTGATCGGCTTACGGCGCACTGGATTTAGCGTCCTCGTATCACGGGCGCATTTTTACGAAAAGGTGGTTGAGGCGTGTAATGGGTCAAAAGGTATGGAACAAAAATGTACGGTAAATGGAACCAGGATGCACGGTATGTGACGTCAGTCATACAACGGGACAAATGATCAATGTCACGTGACATACAATCCACCAATCAAATGACAAGGACTTATTTCGGTGTCATTTATATATATATATATAGTTAGCTAGCACCAGTATCTATCTATCTATCTATCTATCTATCTATCTTCTGTACCTTGTGTTTGGGAGGCAAGCACATTGCCACCTTGCTAACTTGCTCAAACATGAGTATATTTTGTATTTCCGACAGGCTGCAGTGGTGGTGGTGTTTAATTTTGCCATGGTGCTGCTCATCTTCCCCGCCATCCTCAGCATGGACCTCTATCGGCGAGAGGATAGACGGTTTGATATTTTCTGCTGCTTCTACAGGTGAGCACGAACACGAAGAACATCGCTCGTACATTGCTTTCATTTCTAGTCTGACACTGAAGACTACAACTTTAACACGCGCACTTATCTGTAAAATAGCTTCACCTTAATCCCTTTAAGTCAAAACCTAATTACTCCGTCATTGTCTGTTTGTGCGTCTGGCTGCTGAGTTTATGTGTCACAGAGTTTATTAAACCTGCCAGTCTGGGCTTGCTTATTGGCTCAGCAATCATACAGATGTACTCTCGTAAATTCCAAAAAAGTGTGTCAAAGTTGTTTATTTCATTTTATTGTATTTATTTATTTTTGTCCTTACATTGAGTAGATTTCCAGTAAAACATGACTGATGAAAGGTTTATGCCAGTTTTAATGCAGTTAATCCTTAAAGGGTTAAATACTGGGACTGATACACCCTGATTTTTTTTTTTTTCAAATTTGTCTTCCTTTTTTTCAATCATTGATCACATAGACACAAATACTACCCTCACTGTGTAGATGTAAGTCCGAACCCCATTGTCACTCATTTTTAGTTCAGTTCAGCCACCAAAGGATGGTGTTACAGCCTTGGGAAAGGATGGATGGGACCGCAAGAAACACAGCTTACTCATACATTATTTCAGCAACAGGAAACCGGAGGACAATTAGAGAGTCCACATCTCTGCCAAGGCCCAATAGTCTCCTCTCTTTATCTTTCTCCAGTTGATTTCCATATTACCGTATTTGACCGTTTAAGCGCACTGGGAGCTAAATAAATTGTTTTTATTGAGCATAGGGTACTTAGAAATCATTGCGTGCGGGTCTCGCTTTGACGTATGAAGCTTTGGTTCATGAAGCAATGCTTCATGCACGCAATGAAACCTGGGACAGAAATAGCACGCAGTACATTTGAATTTCATTCCTTTATTTGGAGATGCCACATTTACAAAGACATTTGGACACCCAAACTTGAGGAACTATATGACACGTTTTCTGGAATTTGCCTGCGGGACTCATTTTGACACAGGAAATGAAGCAAGGCTTCATGCCCATGCAAGCAATAAAACCTGGTTTATTTACGACATTGACTCAGCTGAGGGACCCCCCATCTTCTGAAACTGAAGTAAAGCACGGCAAAGGGTAGGTTTATGTCCGTTTAGATTATTTTTTGACGCCAACTATTTCTGTGAATGGCACGAATCTGGGCAATCCAGGTGGCTTGTTTTGATCCATAAATGGTCCTGGATGCTGGAAATAGCACCAGGCACCCTCCCCAGAGGCACCACAAAGAGCCCATGTGCACTAATTAGGGTCTGTGCGCTTAAACAGCCGAATACAATATTTGTCATCATTAATCTTCCATTAGCACGTAACCCCGATTGAGGTTGTTGGAGCACAACCAATGACTGACTGGTGCACCAACTTTCCCTGTCTTGGGCAGTCCCGCAAAGGAAAGGCCTGTCCACTATCATGCATTATCTTCTCATCCCTTTTTCTGTCTGCCCCTCCTCCTGTTCTCTTGCGCAATGTCTTGCAAGATGGTGTTGGTAAGGTCTGAGAATCATGAAACATGTCCATACCACCGCAGGTGCCTTGTTTTTACAAGAGTGAGCAGATCATCATGCGGTCCTACAGCTTGCTGTATTAGGTTCTGGACAGTCTCTTTTTGAACATGAACCATGCAAGGATGCTTAGTAGTGTTCTATAGCATCTCATTACCAATGCAGTTCTGGAGTTCAGCTGTGCGTGTCCAGGGTTCACACATCTATAGGATGAAATCTGATTGTTATTTGTACTTTGGAGAAATAGTGCCCCCACTGAAGCTTCAGCACAGTTAATAACATGGAAACCAATGGGAGGCAGAAATAGAAATATTAATTTAAAATGATCCTGGATCCACTTCTGCCTCAAAGTCTAATCAACTCTTCCTTAACCCAAGGCCAACATCTCCAGCAAATTTCACTAAAATCAGTTCGTGTCTTTTTGAGATGGGCTGCTAATAGTCAGACAGACAGATAAATAAACCAGGCTGAAAATTATTACCTCCTTGCTGGAGGTAATAAAACTTCAGGCATCTTGTAATCTGTTTTCTGAATGAGGTGCAGAGACTCAGACCTTTCCAAACACTTCGTATTTGTCTTGCTAGACTGAGTATAAACATCACACTGTCCATTTTTGGTGAGCTGTACAGTCCCCTGAGCATTTTGGATCCTTTGAGGTGCAGAGCGGGGAAGGGGGTCTCTGTTTGTGTGTCATATTACAAGCCCGGAAATGGACAGCAGGGTCCCAAACAGCCGCTGTCCACTCATAGTAGACAGAGTCTGGTTGTACTTGGAGAAATCGCAGTGAGATGTTCAGTGATATAAGCTGGGGCCTGCTGCTTTTGTCTACTGGTATGGACTGGTCGAGCTGGTATGCATAAAACCAATTGTTTGATCAGCAACTTTTCCCAGACTTTTTGACACTGGTGGTGGGGTGTAGTAGAAAACCGCTCATTGGTTTACAGCTACGTTTTAAATGGTATAGACAACACAGAGCACATTGTTTCTATTTTATTGCAGTTTCACCAAAAGGTGTGAGAGTTTTAATGTGAGTAACTGAAGATTAACAGTTTCATTAAACCTGAAAAAACCCCATGTACTGTGTCTCTCCGTGCATTTTCCTTCTCAGCAGTCTGTGGTCCAACAGTTTTTTCCGACTCTCTCCTCAGCCCATGTGCCAATCGTGTCATCCAGATCGAGCCTCAGGCGTACCTGGATGGTGCAGACGGGAGTTGCTGCAGCTCTCCACCATCCTACCGCACCCCTCCTCCTTCATATCACACCCGTCCACCAAGCTACAGCAGCCCCCCTCCCTCATACAGTAGCCACAGCTTTGCCCAGCAAACCCAGATCACCATGCAGTCCACTGTGCAACTCAGGACGGAGTACGACCCGCGGACACAGGCCTTCTACACTACAGCCGAGCCGAGATCCCAGATCTCTGTGCAGCCCATCAACCCAGCCCCAACGAGAAACAACGCTAATAATGACTATTACGGCAACAGTGGCAGCAGGAGCAACAATACCAACCATAGCAATCTCAACCACAACAACAACAGCGGGAGCCGGGGAAATCCGGGATGTCGACGTACTGCTACCTTCTCCCATCATCACCCTGCACCTCCTCCTGCTGGTCCAAATTCAACTTCTGCCTCAGTTCTCCAGTGTGACCCAGCACCATCAACCTGCCAGAGTCCAGAGAGCAATAGCTCCACACGGGACTTATTGTCCCAGTTTGGAGAAGCCTCGCTGGGCCTACGCTGCCTAGAGCCTTCCTGCTCCCGTTGGACACTGGCTTCTTTCGCGGAGAAACATTATGCTCCTCTCCTTCTGCAGCCCACCACCAAGGTGAGTTTAGTTTGTTCTTATGGATGTTTGATGGTCACTCATTCAGAATGTGCAGGTGCATCGGTTTGCAGAGAGTAGAACGAGGACGGCGTTCTGTGGGATGGTTTTTAAATGAGGCTGTTTCTATCTCCAGATGGTCGTGATTGTGCTTTTCCTTTGCCTGCTGGGCGTGACTTTATACGGGACCACTCAGGTGAGGGATGGCCTAGAATTGACGGATATCGTTCCCAGAGAGACCAGCGAGTATGACTTCATCGGCGCCCAGTTCAAGTTCTTCTCCTTCTACAACATGTATGTGGTCACGCAGAGAGCTGAGTATTCCCAGAACCAACCTCTGCTGCACCAGCTCCATCAGAGGTTCCACACTGTTCGCTACGTGCTGAAGGAGGAAAACGGTCAGCTGCCCCGCATGTGGCTTCACTACTTCAGGGACTGGCTGCAAGGTAAAATGAAACTCATTGTGTTTTCACCAGCTTAATCAGACCTGATTCCTTATCGTGGTTAAATTTAAAATAAGATTTTATCCAGGCTCATTTTTAGAAGCCTTATTAAAGCTTTGAAAAGGACATGGGTCAGCGAAAGTATTATGATCCTGAGTCCAGTCTTCATATCGATTCAAATTTATTTATAAAGCCCTTTTAAAAAACAGACACAAAGTGCTTTACAATTTAAACAGAATTAACATAAAATAAAAACAATCAGTCAACACACTGATAACACATTGCAAAGACCCTGCAGCGCACTATAAATTCCAAGAAGAGAAATCAAATAAAATTATATCAGAACCAATTCATCAATCATAAACATGGGAAAAAGGGGTACCTTTTAAGCCTTGACTTAAAAAGGGCTGGTAGGCTGTTCTATAAAGTTGGTGCCCAATCAGTATAGACTCTATAACCCTAGGTGCACCTAACAAGCCAGCGTCTGGAGACTGCAGGGCCACGGGCCGGCACGTAAGGCTCAATAAGTTCAATAGGATAATGAGGGACATAACCATTCAGTATCTTATACTTAACATCAAAATGTTAAAATCTGCCCTCGCATGAAAATCAATCCTAAAATATCAAGTTACTATCCTTGTTTTCAAAAAATAGAAACTTGATTTCTTTGAAGGTGTCTGCTGGTACATAAGTAAAAATAATAATAATAATAAAATGATTGTAATCTGACAAAATACAACTTTTATTACAAATTCAGGAGATTGCCTAAAAGAAATGAAGCATTTTTGAAGGTGAAAAGCAGTTGTATGTTTTTACATACTTATAATTATTAATAAATATATATTTTTTCAAAGGTTTTAGGCACCACAAATGTGCCTCAAACGTGTGCAGATTACTGTAATATTTTGACATATTTTGGATTTAACAAGCGCTACACTCAGATCAGATGTGTGAAACCCACTTTGAATTTTATTGGATTCTTTTATCAGTTGACAGTAATGGCAGGGCTGAGAGAGTCAGTTTGGCGCTGTTTAAAGAAAGCAACAAAGCAAAGATATTTTTATTCTCATTGTTGTATAAGTGAGGGATTTTTCTTTTGATCACAGTCTATAAAATGTCAGAAAATAATGGAAAATGTCAATGTAATTAACCAAAGGACAGCTTGTTTTTTCTAAGTGTTTATCTAATCCCAAAGAAATTTAGTTTTCCGTGACATAAATGAGAGAAAAACAGCAAATTGCCAAGTTTGAGAAGGTGGAACCAGCAGAGAATTAGAGTTTTATCTTGTATAATGATGATTCATTTTTTTCATTTATTCTATGAATCACATAATCATTTCAGCTGTAGATATTGTGTCCCAGTTGCTTCCACTCACATCAGAACAGGTTTCCTGTGAAGACTCGGTGATGGATACAACGCACACAGAGAGAGTGTGTGTGTGTGTCTGTGTGTGCGTGAGCGGCTGGGAGCCACACAGAGAGTGTGCGGGTGAGAGAGAGAGAGAGAACTGTGTCTGATATTGCTCTTTGCATTGGTGGGACAAATTGGAGCCAGACAGG
>OMMV01190480.1:0-13027 GCA_900302635.1 Chatrabus melanurus
CCAATACTTTGCAGACCAAGTATTCAACACAGTCAAAATTATTCCATTTATTAATCCTATTAGCTCAACCAATAATTTGCATCACTTTTTACCAAAATTGGAGCAACTTTAACTTTTGACCCCTGTACAAACTGAAATTGACCTTTGTCACGATTATTGCTGTTCTTACCCCATAAATCCATAACATTCAGTCATACCTTTTTAGAATCTTTATGATCATGCAAATAATATGGTATACTTTTCAATATGATTGGAGGATTTTTAAATTTCGACCCCTGTGTAATCCCTCATTGACCCCTTGTGATCCTCAGAGATCAAATCCAACTTGCCTCCACATCTGAAAAGAAACCTTATGGTATGCACTAACTGTGGTAGAAATTTCATGCTTTTATCACAAACTGAAGAATTGTCCTGAAATTTTGAGCTATGCCGCCTGGCTATAGTATATTCTGGATTCTGAGCTCAACAAAAAGTTTGATCTTAGTTAATTACTGTTGGAGATCTACTGGCTGTTCAGATGTGCAGTCACACCTAAAATTACAAATGCTTTTTTCATCCTTTCACACTTTCTGTCAGAAACATGGCCCAATATGTGAGTTTGTCATCAAATTAAATCATCGGTGTTTTGTACTGTATCTCTAAAGGAAAGAAGGTGAGCATCATTTTTTTTTCAGGCATAGGAAACAAGGACAAAACGTGGCGAGAACATGTTGTTCTGTTTTCCAGCAAGCAAAGACCTATGTGACACTGAAATCACAGCTTGTTCCTGAAAGGAAAGGCCTGACTCAAAGCCAGAATATTATGTGACTGTGAATGACTGGGGGACAAAAAGAAAAAGTGAATTAGGATGAAAATGAACCAGTGTTTTATACGCAGCATTTAAACTGACAGCATCAACTTTCTCATCTGTCGGAGCACATCCGAGCTTCATTAGCAGACGGAGAATTACTCCGTGAAAAGCATCCAGCAGCCATTTGTTTCTGGTTTTCTCATCAATATCTTGGAAAGAAATGAATTGTCAGACAGTTAATGGAAGATTTATGCACCTAAATAAACAACAACCCTAAAATCGGAATTACTATGTGTACTTTGTGTAAATACCTCAGAGATGCTTTCACTTCGGCTTCTGGTCTTCAAGTTGCCCCACAGTGGCATCTAGTGGCATTATGTGTAAGCTGCAGGGTAAATGAGCTTGACCTGAGTGTGTGGGTGTGTGTGTGTGTGTGTGTGTAGGTACCTGTACAAACTGAGGGACCTTCACCTGGAGAGTGAGAACTACACGGAGGCAGCGTACACGTTACTGCTCCACTCACGCCTGCTCAAGGTACAACACGCACACGTTACCAGATACCGTGTAGAGGGTCGGTAAATGACCCCAGCGTCTGTCTGCCACATGTGAGGATGTTTTCTAATAGCTGCTGAGTGGTTGCTACGGCGCTGCCTCCACTTTGTGAAGCTTCAAGGTTAGTTCGTGGCAGGACGTCGGCCACTCAGGCGGGAACGCTGTGATTGATTGAACAGAGAGCATGCACGTGTCTGAGAGTGTTTGACCTCTTTCAGCTCTTCATTTGTTTTTATGGATACTTCGAGGCTCATAGTGAGAGACAGTGGTGACCTCTAACCCTTATTATTACCCTTTTACTCCAAAGGGTGCTGTCGTCTGTTCATTTGTCCTTCTCTCTGTTCACTGACATTACCACAAAAATTATGAAGTACACTTTTGAATGCTTTTGTTTGTGCATCTTCACAAAGTTTGTGATGCTACAGAAGTGCAAGGTCATATTGTCATATGTGACCTATTTTATTACCTGTCACAGGAGAACAGTGTTAATTAACAACAACAATAATCATCATAATAATAATAAAAATGTACTGTAACGTACTGTCCAGTACATGACAAAGTAAAGACAGTTGCCAATGATCTGTCATTTAATTACTTACTTTCAGTTATTTTTCAACTTTTGCACATTCTTGTTTGTCTACAGCAATAAATTACATTTTCTGTCTAAATATGTACTTCTAATTAAATGTTCAATAAGCATAAATATATACATATACATATAATCATTATATTTGGATGCATTGACAGATGTTTGTACCAAAACAGACAGATGTTATGAGCTTTGTTGTATTTTTTACAATAATATCTTGTTGCAAAATATTCTTTAAACCAATAATTATCTCTAGTGGATATGCTTTTTAGTCACAAAATGTACGACACCCCAGTGACAGAGAATGCACTGTATTTTGATATTCTGTGTTCATCTCCTGTGGCAGTCCTGTCATACTGGCTTCACATTAATTGAAAGAGCCAGCTGCAACATGCAGCATGCTTTAATCCTCTCTATCTCCTCTATCCTGAGCAGATAGCACCCTTCAAAGAAAATGTCAGTTTGGGATCTTTTTTTTTTATGGGATTTATAATGAATTTTAACATAATGTATGTAAACAATAGTCTGGATTGTAGAGCAAATGAGCATTTCATTGTTTGTTTTTTTTGTCCAAAGCTGCAGCACACACACTATTTAGGACTAATATTAAATTATTGCACCAGAGGATATATACTAAGCTTTAGGTTGTTCTTCTCTCTATCTCAAAGTAATGAAAAATGTCACACTAGAAACTGATCTCAGTGCAACTATTTTTTCCTTTGTTTTCAGTGCCCAGTTGTGTTCATGGTCTTACTTATGTGTTATATTCCTCGCGCTTTCATGTTTTCACTCCTGTCTGCAGTGGTCTGATGAGATGGGCAGCCCCCAGTTTGAGTTCCACGGTTCTCAAACACAGCGGCAGCTTAAGGAAACGCTGTACGACACCATCATCGACTACTTTGACAAGGGCAAGGTCAGCATCATTTTGGATTTCCTCTGGAATACTGTGACAGAGAATAAACAATACATACAGTAATTAACCAGTTCCTCCTGAGATAGATGTTTACACCCACACACAGCGATAGCAGAGTCGCTGTGTTTTCAGTCCTGTGTGTCCGTCCCGTCATATTTGGTGGAATTATTGAGGGTCAGCCAAGGACACTGATTTTGAGAAAAATTGGTTAACGGTTAAAGGTCAAGGTCAAAGGCCAAGGTCAACATTTTGGCCCAATGCTTATATATAGAAGCAAGAAGTAAGAGGCATTGCATCATTTTGTGTCATGGTCACAAATATGGATTTGTGCTGAGTGACACGTATTTCAGAGAAAAACTTGCTCCACAGCACGTAAATTTTTTTCTGAAATATAACTAGGTCACTTCATGTCTTTCTCACGTTCTATTTTTAATCCTAGCCCCTAACCATGGATTTTCTTGTTGTTTGGCAGGTGAACTCCCAGCACACAACTGTGCTGTTACTGGTGACTAGATAGATTAGAAGGATGCAATATCTAAACAATATTGTGTGTTGGTAACAAAGTTTATCATTGCTATCACTAACAGCATGGAGGCGCATTGGTAGTGCATTTGTCTCGCAACAACAAAGTTCCCGTCTCAAAGCCACCTGTGCACCTGTTTTATATTTCATGCTGTAAAGCACATTTTTTGTGAAGTGTATGGCATGCTGCACAGATCCATAGATCAATAATTCATGACTATGACACGAAAAGACGCGACAGTGTGTTAGTGATATTTAAAATGGCTATTTCAAGGAAATGATCAAATGTCAAGGCCACACAGAACCATATATTAAGGTATCACTGAATCACAAAAGAATTAATTTGTCTGAATCTGTGTCAAACACATCAGGTGCTGGCATTACACTCTCTGAGTGCCCATTCTAGTTTTCTTTTTGAAATTTTGCTGACATTGAGTGATGGTTTAAACTGATGCAAAATGGACTGTATGCAAGAGAAATTATTTTCTCGAGCCACTTTTTAGCAGGACAGCTATCTTTTTTTCTGTTTTTTTTTTCAAGTTCCTTGCAAAAGCAGATAAAATGCATTAGGCAGATGAGTTGACTAGAGGCTGAGCGAAAGCCTAGAAAATTAGAATAATCACCCAGACCTTTATTTTGAAAGTTCTACATTGAGTGGCTTTTAAAGAACAGACAGCGTTGCAATTATACGCACTCATAGATTCTGCAGCATGTCGGGGTCACATTCATTTTAAATTCTCGGCGCGCGCTTTATGTTCTATGAAGCAGCGATGGAGATGCTCCCCAGAGACCACAAACCAGCGATTTTCACAAGCTCACTTCCAACCATGACAGCTGCTGCACACTTATTAGCAGATGGTGAAATGAATTAAATGTCTATTTATGTGTGTGTGTGTGTGTGTGTGTGTGTGTTTTTAGATGTGGGAGGAGGCCATCACTTTGTGTAAGGAACTAACAGAACAATACGAAAACGAGATTTTTGACTATGAGTTGCTCAGCAAGAGATTGGTAAGATCTGGAGAAAAAAAATCTAACTTCTATGTGGCACAAAAATAATCATTATGATTAAACCTGTTTTGAGAGCAGCACTTACCTCACTTTCAGAGCAGATGTTGTTTACTGAAGCTTTGCTAAATTTGATACCTGTTAGATCTTGCCTTTTTTTTTTTGTTCTTGTATTTTTTTTAAAATCTTGGAACATATTGCTCCCAATATTATTACCATACTTAATTAGTCATCTGTCCTCTTGAACCAACAGTTCAGCTGCTTTCCTAACGCTTCTTGCTTTGCACTGTGTTAGCTCTCACTTTGACACCACATAAGTGATTCCTTCTGTACCCTTAATCACAGCTTGTGGTTTGATACCGCCTTCTCCTCGGCAGTATCGCTGCCGCTCTTCCTTCTTCTTCCCCAGAGAGAATCTCTCTTTCTCTGTGAGCTCATCTGTGGTTTTCTCAGCTAATTCTGAGTATGTGGCTGGATAAATGACACATTACCCTTGGTTAATGTGCATGATAGCATTCCAGGAATTCTCTGAGGATCACTTTGGCATTGAAGCTAAAAATAAACTTTTTTTTTTTTTTGAAAAAACATTTGCTGTGCACGGGTGAAACTGCCCTCTGCCTCTATTTTCTCCTCTCTGCAGGAGAAGCAGGCCAAGTTCTATGAGAGCATCATGAAGATTTTAAGGCCTAAGCCCGACTACTTTGCAGTGGGCTACTATGGACAAGGCTACCCTCCATTCCTCAGGGTTTGTGATAATATCGCTGTTTCATGTGAATGGAAACCAGATCAGTACTAAGTTCTTACTTTTAACACACTGGAAGCACACAGACTCTTATAATACAAATTATAGCAAGAAGTCTTTTTGTATCAATGGGTTAAAATAAAATATAATATATAATAACACACCAGGTCAGGTCTGGGAGCATGCTCTGGTGTCACGCGTTGCCACATCCACCACACTACGGAACCTTCCTGGGTCCTGGATGTCAACCACCCAAGCAGACAACTAGTAGCTATCTATCTTCCACATCCAGGTGAAACGTGGGCATCCCCTTGGCCTTCACCAGGCACTGGGGTCCTTAACACTGAAGAACCTGTGTGCTGGATCTGTGGCGGAGAAACGCAGCACATGTCCAAAATGTCATAGCTGATGCTCTCTCACAATGCAAGTGATACACCTCATCTGAGTCTCTCTAAGTAACTGTTCATTTGACACAAAGAGATTCCAATTGTACCCAAAGATCCTCCAAAGAGACCAAGTACCAAAAACATTCAGTCAATGCCTTAGGTCAGTGGTTAGTATCCAAGTCTCACAACCGCAGAGTTACACAGGAAGCACCAGGACCCTGAAGACTTAGACCTTCGTGCTCCTGCAAAGGTAGCAGGTAACAAATGAAAATTCGTCTCTCTCTTTCTTTGCAAGCACACTGGTGGTTTTCTCAGTTAGACACACCAGCAACATAGTAAAAATAATGGGACATACATTCCCGAAGTACCGTAAGCCTGCTTACTTCATCTTTTTGTCATCATTACGGAGACCAGTATATTCATTCATTCATTCATTTTCTATACCCGCTTACTCCAATTAAGGGTCATAGGGGTGCTGGATCCTATACCAGCGGTCATTGGGCGAGAGGCAGGGTACACCCTGGACAGGCCGCCAGTCCATCGCAGGGCCACATATAGACAGACAAACATTCACACTCTCAGTCACACCTACGGTCAATTTAGAGTCATCAATTCACCTAACCTGCATGTCTTTGGAAGTGGGAGGAAGCCGGAGCACCCGGAGGGAACCCACGCAAACACATGACACAGTAATAATGATTTTCATTTTAATTCTAAAATTCTCTCCAAGATCCAAGATTAATTCTAATTCTTTCTAAAAATAATAATAAAAAACAACCTAAACAATCAGTAGAGATCCATTCAACACCAGCCAAAATAGCATCTTACCACGCTTTGTAAAACGGTTAAATTTTAAATTCTGCAACATTTATGGCACTATTTCACTTTGTCTATTTCAGAACAAGGTGTTTATCCACCGCGGTAAGGAGTACGAGCGCAGGGAGGACTTCCAAAACCAGCTGATGAGCCAGTTTCCCAGCGCTGTACGCCTCAACACCACCACCATGCCAGGAGATGACATCAGGAACTCCCTGCTTCAGTGTATCCTATAACACACAAACACTGCACTCACACTAATGTAAGCAGTATGTGGTACTGTAGGTGGCACCAGGATACTCTTAATCAAATACACTCATTCAGAAATGCTGGGTGGATAAGAATTTCTTTTACTTTTTCTGTGTCTGGTAACAAAAACCCAGCTGCTTGAAGTTGGACACATCCGTCACTCATGGCTGTTCAGACAGATTTAAATACTCAGATTTATTCCTGAGTGGTCTGATCCAGACATCCAGTGTTTCACAGTGCGGCCCGTTCTCGAGATCCCTCCTCGTCTGAAGAACAAACCCGTCCCCGACCAGATTATCAAGTTAGTGCTACTTAACTCTTCACGTTTTCATAAAGGAAAAATAGTGCTTTGTCAAATGTAAGCAAAGACTTGTGATAACATCACTTTATTTCTTGGTCTCCCTCTTTTCCATTGTGTGTCTTTGTCTTCCTGATGCAGCTTCTACAAGTCGAACTACGTGCAGAGGTTTCACTACTCCAGGCCAGTGAGGAAGGGACCTGTGGACCCAAACAATGAATTTGCTGTGGGTTATTGTCTTAAAAGGAAACATAATAATTATCAGCATGAAAACAAGAATCCATTAAAAAAAAAGAACTTCATGCTACGAAGGTTTAACGAGATGAAAAGTGCTCAGAAAGCACAGCCACACCACACCCACTTTTCAAAGTATTATGCATGTAGAGAAAATGTTACATGGGCTTTTAAACAGCCAAGGTCACTAACTTTAAAAAAAAAAAAAAAATAGCCTTTTCCCTATATATTAGCATGGGGCTGGAAATTAGACCTGGCCCCTCTGGCTTTGATTGTTGATTGATCCTAACCAACATCAAATCACTTCCACTCATCCATAGGCCACATATACCTGACAGGTTTTAACAAAATTGAATTTCATAATTAAGCTATGTTGCAAACCTACATGCAAACATAGTCACATAGAGACCAATGTAATCACAAGAGCGTATGCTGATTAGCTAAGACATCCAATTACAGTTGAAGACACCAATTAAATTGAAGTATAACATCAGTTGCAAGTATTTAAATCGTTTAAGATAATGTATCAGATTACTGTAATTGTCTGTTAAGATTTTGGGTTATAATACAGGATGAAATATTATCTTAATAGTATTCACTTCCTTTCTTTTGTGTTCTTTCCTTCTTGAATTAGTCCATGTGGATTGAACGCACAACTTTCACCATTGTCTATAAGCTCCCTGGGATCCTGCGCTGGTTTGAGGCTGCCGACACGAAACACGTAAGTTTTCAAGAGTCTTTTCTTCCACCTTTGTAGTTTGGACTGTGTACCTGCTGGGAGCTAACACCTCCACATGGACTTCTTCTCTATCTCTTATCCACTCACTCAATCCCTTTCCTTCCACTTTTCTTTAACAGTTATTATTTTTTATCTTTCAAATCCCTACCTCAAAATGTTCCACCCAGGCTATATCCATCCCATCTCTGGCTCATCTTACCTCTCAACATTCTTCTCTAGACCACTCTGTCCCCACTGGAGAATGCCATTGAGACAATGGAGTTCACAAATGAGAAGATCCTCACCATGATTAACCAGTATCAAGCAGACTGGACGCTTCCCATCAACCCTCTCTCCATGCTGTTAAATGGCATCGTGGATCCAGCTGTCATGGGAGGCTTTGCCAAGTACGAAAAGGTCAGAAGTCAAGGCTCAGTCTCAGATTTATACCCATCTACAGACCCTTGGAGTAGGGGGTGGTGTTAGTACCATTATTTTGAAGTACCCATTCTAATATATGGTAATGGTCTATCTGAGCAAGGAAATACCATATTTGACAAAATATTCAACTCTAACCCCCCTGTACATACCCCTTGAAATTTTCACCCCTTAAAATATGCAAGCATTGTTTTCACATACGAAACTTCCTGATAGCAACAAATAACCCAAAGTACAACTGATAAAAGTACTTTGCTAGCATTTTAATAAATACTTGTAATGCCAAAATGGTTCAGTAAACATAGATACACTGGAAATGACAATATTTTAGTCAGTATTGTACAGTTTAGGTGCATTTAGATCCCATATTTGTTCATGGCAGGTGATAGAATCAACAATAATTACTCTTGTTAATTCAGTATAGAATCTATGGCCTGGCTAAAGTCATCTCGGGTAACTTCTGCATTTGAAGTGATGTTGTTCAGATAAAGTTTCAGGTTTACTGCAAAGGTTTTCATTGGAATCTTCTTGTGATTCTTCATAAAGCGAAAAAGATCACTTGATTTTGGCAGTGATAATGATGTATCTCGGGCATAGCGCTCCTCCAGATAGAGACGTCCCACCTTGGTGCGCTCATCAATGTCAGTTTCTGTAACATATTCATCAACTGCAGCAGCTGAGGTAAATGGTCCACCCATGCCTTTCAATATATCCAAGTCTTTATTTCTCCATCGATCTACTGCAATATTGGCAATTTCCTTGTCTTGAAGGCCCTGGTTCTTGAGTTCTTCCTGCCTTTTGTTCCATGCCAGCATGATCTCTGGCATCTTCCCTCCCTTTCTGACCACTATTAAATGAAGCTATTTTCCCCTGTATCTTAAGTCTTTTATGCTGATTGTTCAGTATGTAAATTATTTTGTGGTTCTGTGCTGTGCAGGGTACCATGGTGGCAACTTCTGACCTGAAATATCCTATTCTATATACCAAATATAACACATCAGTTCTATATGTTACCTTGATTTTGCTGTATTTTATGGGTGCAAACCTTCAAAGAATATGTACGGGGGGTTAGAATTGTTCAATTGAGCAAAATTCAGCATATTCCCACTCAGATGGACCATGTCCATATTTCTTGGGGGGGGTAATTCCCCATGAAATAAATTTTTGCAAAATAAGACCACCCCCTACTTAGAGCAGCATTATCTATGGATTTCAATAACTATTATAGCACTATTTTAGCGGAAAGGTGTTATGGCATGATGAACCAAGTTTACTGATCACCGAACCAAACTTTGCTTTTGATTACTGTTGATGGTAAATGCCATTATTTAGTTTTATTATTTTGATTTTAACTTTGTATGAGCATTACTTTCAGATGGTCTAGTCAAGTCTGGGAGCATGCACTGGTGCTGCGCATCACTGCATCAAAAACTCCATGGAACTGTCCCGAGTCCTGGATGGCAACTACCTAGTTAGACCGACTCATCACCACCTCTCGAAAGCAACCATCTATCCGCCGCAGCCAGGTGAAACGTGGGTGTCCCCTTGGCCTTCTCCAGTTGCTTCGGTCATCCACGCTGAGACATCTGTGTGCTGGTTCATCTGCCACATGTCCGAAATGTCGTAGCCGACACTCCCTCCTAATGCAAGTGATACTTCTAATCTGAGTCCCCCTAAGTAACCTCTCATTTGACACAAAGTCATTCCAGCAGTGCCCAAGAGACTGAGTGCTCAAGACATCCAGTCATTGCCCTAAGTCACTGGTTAGCACCAAGTGTCACAGCCATACAGTAGGTCAGGAAGCACCAGGTTCCTAAAGACTTGGGCCTTCGTTCTCCTGCAAAGATATCAATATGACCTCATGACTCCATAAGCTCTACCCAGGTGTCTCCTGATTTCAGAGGCCAAGGACCCAGAGACATTAATGCTGCTGATGAGAAAAGTGAATTTCTCTACAAGTTCAACAGTTTGACCACATACAGATACACTTCTGATGGCCAAGTCTAGGAAGTCATTGAAAGCCTGGATCTTAGTCTTGATCCAGGACAAACACAAACCCAGACACTCCGATTCCTCACTCAGCTTCTCAAGTGCTGCTATCAGGGTATCCATTGATTTCACAAAGGTCACAGCATCATCCACAAAGTCATGGCCAGAAGGCACTTAAACCATTGGATTCCACAACCCTACCCAACACGCAGTCCATGCAAGCATTGAACAATGTAGGAGCCAGATGGTACTATGTTCCAATCTAAACTCAAATTCTTATCTAAATAATGCTGTTTAAAGAGTATCTCCAAATAATAAGCACCTTCATCATTTTTCTGAACTAAGTAAGTTGTGTTTTTTTCCCAAGTGGATCTTCTTTAATAACATAAAATCATTCAGTATCAAGTCCATCACCTCCTATGGTTCGCAATATGATCAGAGTCTAATTCCGAAGTCCAAATGACATTACATGCTGTGAACTTATTAGACTCTGATGTATTCATAACCTGAAATGTCATTCGGTGTTATAATGTCGCATGCAGAATGAGATCAGGGTGCTTAGCAAGTGCTTATGCAAGTGGAAAAGTCAGTTATTAATTTACAAACTGCCTGAGTGGGTGAAACGTATCTCTGTCATGCTTGAAATGAGTTCTTAATATTTCCTTGGTATCAGGCCTTCTTTACCGATGAGTACACAGAGCAGCACCCGGACGACAAAGACAAGCTGCTCCGGCTCAAAGACCTCATCGCATGGCAGGTATCGAATGCACATGCACAAATACCTGTTCTCAAATCCACATCCGTGCGCCTGCATTATTTTTAACGTTGTGTTGAATGACAATAAGGCCACATTAACGCCAAACACCCGACCGGTTACAGATCCCACTGCTGGGCGGAGGGATCTTCCTCCATGGAAAGAGAGTGATGGATGATCTGCGTCCATTCCACGAGAGGATGGAGGAGTGTTTCAAACAGCTGAAGAAAAAAGTGGAAAAGGAGTATGGAGTGAGAGAGCTGGTAAGGACTGGAAAACAAAAGAAAAAGTGACGACAGAAAGCTGAAAAATAAAAAGGCCTTTTCTTGTTGAACATTTGAGATTTTTCTGCAAGGCTGGAGGTTCATAGTGACTGATAGCTGCAATAATTCTGCTAAAAATGAACAGATCACAGACGGTTTTAAAGATCAGAGCATTCATAAAGGCCTGCGAAGAGAACTTTGATATGGAATTTAGGCAATGAATATTCCTCTGTGAACAGAAGGCAGTTGAGTCTTTCATTTTAGGTTCTTTCAACTTGGTTAATTTTAACAGTCCCTAAATGACTGAATCATCATTGTTCTTGATTGTAGTGTTGTATAACCCCCTGAGCCTCATGGAAAGTTCCTAGATAAATTCAGTGAATTTATTTCAGGCTTACTGGTACACGCTGATAAGGGTCTGATAATGGGGAATTAATAAGACAGCTGACCCCTATGTTGTGCGTTTATGGTACTGTTGGACATCTTTGGCTTCCATCATCTGGTACAGGTACACATAGCGATGGAGACACTCTTGACTTGATTTTGGCTCAGGGTGTAGACATTCCAGCTGTTGTAGTACTTCCTCTTCCACTGGTCACTTCCTTGTAAAATTTGTTTTGCCACTTTCTTGACACGTGGATGATGAAACTGTTCTCTCATAAACACATTATATTGGACCTACTTAATTTTAGGCTACCAGACATCCTTGGGCCACTTTGTGGTCTGGATGTTACTGACAACTTCACCTCGCGCTACGGGGTCTATTGGACTTAGTTGTTCCCTTGAGGACTAGACACCATTGCCTACGAGGGCAGATGCCCTGGCTTAATGATGACAGCTCAGCGTAAATGTAGGAAACTCAACCGTATGTGGTGTCACTCAAGGCAGGAGGTCTATTATCATGAGTGGCATGATTGCATGAATGAGTATAAAACTGCACTTTTGGCTGTCAAAACAACTACTCTAAATGGATAAATAACAATAAACACAATCTAAGATTCTTGTTTGATACTGTGGTGAAAATTATTAGGAGTCACCAATCGGTTGGCTGTTGAAGTATTTGTCGCCTGCCCTCAGGAAGGGGGTCATTAAAATGGGTTGCGTACATCTGTGCATCACCAAGATAACTCATCAACGCCACCAGGTATTATTTTCATATCGGATACACATGGTTTCTGGACCATGGAACATGAGTGCTTTCTGTGAACCCTTGACCCTTCTGACCTAGTTAAAGGTAGATCACCTTCAAAAATTTGTCATTGCAATAACTCATCAACACTTCCAGGTATCACTTTCATATTGAATACACACGCTCTTGACGCAAATCATCAATCAATCAATCAAATTTTATTTATATAGCGCTTTTCATACATTAAAAATGCAACACAAAGTGCTTCACAGAATAAAAACATACAACCGAAATACAACAAATACTAAAAATCCGCCCCTCCCACCCCCACACATAGACACACGTGCCCGTGCGCACACACGCACGCACACATGCACACACACAGCACTCATTAACTGTCAGTACAGAGACACGGCAGGGCACCTAGGATCCAGGTGAGGAAAAACCACCTATAGGAGCCATCCACACTGAGAGGTGGGACAGCCCACGGCCACAGGGCCACATGGACAAGTTTGTATGACAGCTATGTAAACCTTGTGACCTCTGTGACACTTCTGACCTCGTTAAAAGTAGATCACCTTCAAAACCTTATTGCTGCAATAAGTTATCAATGCTTCCAGGTATGACTTTCATATTGGAT
>OMMV01190482.1:0-15937 GCA_900302635.1 Chatrabus melanurus
ATTCCCACCCTGCATGATACATTTACACTAAATTGTATAATACCATATTTTCTGGACTATAAGTCGCACTGGATAGACGGTTGGAGTATAAGTTGCATCTGTCAAAAAATGCATCATGAAGAGGAAAAAAGCATATATAAGTCGCATTTATTTTTGAAACGTGGTGCTACCATTTCATGCAACAAGAACCAAAAAAAAAAATCCATCATGAAAAGGAAAAAAGCATATATAAGTCACGCTGGAGTATAAGTCGGATTTATTTTTGGAATGTGGTGCTACCACTTCATGCAACAAGAAGCAAAATGAATTTAATTGGCACATTATTTATTTATAACTCAAATACCACATTAGTGAGCAGAAGCTAACGAGCTAATTAACATTATTGTATCAGGCACAAAACACAAGGAAACTGCTTCTTGTTGCCACTGAACAGACGATCATACAAGAGGTAAATGTGCAATATAATTAAATGTTTGAAACGTCACCGCATAATTTATTTATAGCACAATCAATTTGTATAGCTTTGCAGACATGTTGAATTATTCTTCTTATTTTTTGCTCAGAGGCCGTACATCAACAGCAATGAAAATTGCCATGTACCTTCCACATTGCACCCACAACTCAGACAAAAAATACACTTATACACCACATGGTGGCACTATAATAACCACTTTTACATTTTGGATAATAAGCTCTGAACCATACTACAAAGAATCAAAATTCTTTGATATATGGTTTCCTTTGAGTGTTCTCCATTTAACTGCACTGGCCTCACCAACTTTTGTCTGGGAAGTTTTTCGTCAGTTTGAATTGTTTGAAAAAGTGTTTTTTTCGCTACTCTACCTACAATTTTTCCTCAATCTTCACCAATTGTGGCATGTACAATATTTGAAACGAGCCACACCAAAGTTATTAAATGGATTTTTGATATTTTTTTTCAGTTTTTGCAACAAATACCTGCAAAAATGTGGGTGTGGCTTATTTCACTTAATCTACTGTAGCTCACGAATGAATGAATTATTCTTTTCAAATCAAACTTGGTGGACATGATCAATGCTCACACCTATGGTGGTCAATTTAGAGTCACCAATTCATCTAACCTGCATGTCTTTGGAAGTGGGAGGAAGCTGGAGCACCCAGAGGGAACCCACACAAACACGGGGAGAACATGCAAACTCCACACAGAAAGAACCAGGTCGGAAGCGAACCTGGGACCTTCTACCTGTGAGGCAACAGTGCTAACCACTAAGCCACTGTGCTCCCCTCAATTTAACTCAATTGAATTCAGTTTAATTTATATATACAGTGACAAATTACAATATAAGTTGCCCCATAGAATTTCACAAGAGTAAGGTCTAACCTTACCCACCGCATGAGCAAGCATCTTGGCAACAGCGTTAATAAAAAACTCCTTCAGGAGTTTTTTGATTACAGGAAGAAACTTCAAACAGACCAGACTCAGTGGGGTGACCATCTGCTTTGGGAATACTAGCAATAACAAAATAACAAATAAAACAAGGCATAACAATTAAATGTCAAACATGCAAAGACAGAATTGTTGTTCAAAAAGCAACCGAATGGCAAAGAGCAGAGTCCAGCCAACGGAATTCACATTGTGAGTCGATGTACCAGCACCTCTACCACAGTAGGAACATTCTCAGTATGTTTTCCTCAGAGTCCCAACACAATCCAGATTTCCAATGCAGTACAGTCACAGTAGGAACAGTTTCTATTACTTGTCCTCAAGAGTCTTCCAAATGTCACCAGCACATCAGCTCATTTGAAGATTGTCACCTTACAACGACAGTTTAAAATAACAATAATAATAACAATAATAATAAATCTATTAATTCAGGATGTCCTAGCTCGCCACAGTATACAGACACAAGGAATGGACACTGAATCTGGGCTTGTGCCACACACCTCACACCTCCTGTGAAAGAGCAGACAAACTATTTTCAAGGCACACTGATTTTTGATGTAAATAACATTCTCAGCTAAAATGTGTTTGTTTGTCTTGTTTTGCGCATACTTGCAAGCGACTGATTAAATTTCATTTTACGCTACAGTCATTAACACATGCAAAATCCTCATTTACATATTGCTATCTACGTCATGTTACCACCCGCTGTCATTTACGCAATTATTCTCAGTAAATCACCTGCAAAACGTTCACCAACCCCATGTGCAAAATTTTGGAATGCCCACGCAATTTAGTACTCGTTATATTGGATCTTAGTAAATCAGGCCCTAAATGTTTCCGTTCAGCAAATGAGCAAATAGACGTTGTGGAGCTTGCCTGATCATTTATTTAACAAAGTTCAGCAGTATTTTGGTCTAATGCTGGAGCTCTAATGAAGGGATAACAGGATTTCATGTTTGTTTTTCTGTTTTTGTTCCTCCAAATGGTCAGCATCTGCCAGTCTGGGAAAGCAAAAAAGTTGTTGGAGACTTCTGACCATATTTTCAGAGTGGTTCATCCAAGAGTTAGCAAAGACAAACAGTGTTAGTGATTAATGAGAGGCGGGAGGGGCCACTGCGACTGAGAAAGAGTCCAAGTTAATTATCGTGCCATAAGTGCTGGTTTCAACTTTACACACAAGCACACAAATATGGTAGTTGTGTACTTGCACTGTAATGTTACAGTATGTGAGTGTGCGTGTACTGTATCATGTTCTTGGCCATGCTAATCTTGGTCTTGTGTCATATAGCAAAGTTTTAAAAAATAATAATAAAAAACAAAACAAAAAACAAATAAACAAAAAATAGCATGTGGTAAATTTACCCAATGTGGGATTTTTTTTTAATCTAACAGTGTGCATATTTTGATGCAGGCTGCAAAATTCTGCATTTGTAAAACAACACTTAACACAAAAAACATATTTTTACATACAGTGCATATTTCATTGGCTTAGCGTATTATCTAATTTAAGAAACAACATCTTAGTAGTTTCAATTAAATGGACCATATTACCCATTTTCAGCATGGAAATATAGGTTTACAGGTGTGTTAAAAACATGTGACTTTTTCAGCCAGAAATACCTCACTGACCTATCCAAGTAGAAAGTATGTGAAAGCAGGTGCCCCAAGGCAACCAAGGTTTGGCTGAAAATGAAAAGGCACAGCACCATTTTACACCGGTCACTTTTCTCAACAAGATCCATTCCCAGTTACTTGCCACTCAGTAACCGGAGTAGTCTGGCTTCACATCCAAGAAGCCAACTATCAACCGCATCTTAGCTCAGGGAGTACCAGGGGTAGGTAGTAAGGTGTTACAATTAATGCACGTGAGTAAAAAAAGTAGTTTTTATTGAGGAATAAGCAATTTTCCTATTCCTTTTTTTAAACTATATGAAGACTAACAATGAAAGAACAGGCATATGCCTGTTTTTGAGCCAATAATCTACTTTTTAATGAATTACATTTGCCATACATTACTGCACCTTATACTCCAACTCCACCATAGTTAGTCTTACTGAACTCAAATGCCAATTGAAAAAGAAATACGCACACACAAGCTGAGAGCAGATATTGCGTGTGATGTTTTTTGCAGTTTAAGACTGTTACCACATCAGCAGTGCGACAAAGTTTGACCAGTAACACAGTGTGCATTCCTTTTTTACTGTCATTTTTCTGAAGTGGAAAGTGCATTACTGCAGCCCACCATCTTGCAAAGTGCAATAGTGTGCATGTGCACATGCATCACAATGAGGGTGATCATAAATGTTTTACTTTGCTGAACCACACTTGAGCAAAGGTGATGGAAGCTAGCAAGCCGCTAGCTCCAAGTTGATTATCGATGAAGGGCTCGTTCTTCTGCTTATAACAGGAATGAGACCCTTTTAATGACTTAGTCACATTCTGTGTTGCTGAATGGGAAACAGGCTGAGGTAAGCGGCTAACTGTACAATCAGTCATTTTAAGAAATTGTCTTTACATTTACTGAGGTAAACATACACACATCATACTACCAGACACGTATTAGACCGGTTTAAATTGAGTGTTTTTAGCTTCCCACATAGCCTTACACTGTGTTTCTTTTAGCCCATGATGTTAGCTTTCTAAATCAATACTGGACCAATTACATTTTTGTTTTGAGTGAAAAGATGAACCCAAAAACATTTAAAAATAGAGCCTAGGTTGAAAAATCCTGGCGTTCCCCTTTAAGTGGTGTTAGGCACTGCCACTATGGCGACATCCAGAGTCACCCCACGTCAGCTTCAAACTTGCTCTTCAGAATACCTGTGGGTGATGTCACAAAGGGTTTGTTTTACAGCCTCCGGGCAGTATGGGTGGCACACTTGTTTCTGTTTAAGGCCTAAATTTTGCTTATATCTACATGACCATGTTACTAATGGTTAATGAAAGAATTATTTTGTCATTATGCCAATAGGTGTCACAACATTCAACATTTACACTGTGCCCTTGACTGATAGTAAATATGAATAAAGATGACAGTGACAGTGAAATATGATGGTAGATCCCAACACACTGTATCGCTCATTGGAAGGTATCAGATGAATCGTTGTCATTTCCCCTTCATCTCACTTTATGCAAATAGAGGGCACCGGAGTAGAGGGCTTCCCAGACACAAAAGTGTAGGAACCGGGCCGAAAAACACCTGTACAACTCCAAGCTGAAGCTCGACCTGCTTATATTAATTTCAATGAAGAGAGATCCAGTCCAAAAGTAATGCAGTGCAATAAGAATCTGATCCGATATAGCTCAGAGCTAGATGCACCCAGTCTAAGTTGCAGTGCACCAGAACACAACCACAATGAGAACACACAAATACACACATACATGTGTATAATGCACCATTTGTTAACAATGATGATTTGGACATTATATTGATTCTGAATCTTAATTAACTCATCAACTTTAAGAAATATTCGAGAGAAAATTCCAGTGATCGCATGTGAATAAATTAACTCATCCAATGACTTAAGTGCAATTTTCTTTTATCTCTCCCTCCTTTCACAGGAATGCACTTATAGTAATCCTGTGACATTTATAGCTACACATACCAAACACCTGCAGGTCATCCCAGGTACAGAGAATTCAAATACTGTCTGAAGATCTGTGTGAATATTTCACAGTGAATGGTAAATGGATTGCATTTATATAGCCTTTTTCCATGTAAGGCAGATGCTCGAAGTACTTTAAAATAGCACATCATATTCACTCATTCACACACACAAACACACACACACACTCCCATGCACAAAATAATATGAGAATGCTGCCATGCAAGGCATTCAAGTACACACTGGGAGCAAATTGGGGATTAAGGAACTTGCTCAAGGGCACCTTAGACATGGCATTTCTTGAACCTACAGTCTTCCACAGTAACAATACATATCACCACCTGTAGCTGCAGACACGATAAATTTTTCTAACTGCAAGTTGAAGTTACAAAAATTAACATTTTCTTCACATGAGATTGAATCATTTGCTTTACAACATATGACAAAGTTGATTAACTGTTGAGCGAGTAAGAGTTGTGTATGTAAATGATGTGGCTCGTTCCATGCCTTGTTCAACAATTGCACTGTCATCAAAAGCGATTATTGACACACTTCTCCTCCTTGCTGTGATACTTCCCTTTTACTTCTTTTAAATTTATGTTCCATAAAGATGCGCTCACTGCTGTCCCTGCACTCTCCTGTGGTGCATTTATGATCATTGCTACCAGCATGTGTGCTCTGATCACTTGAGTGAGTAAAACACGCATATCGAAGACCTGGAAAAAACAGAAAAAAAAATAAGATCCAGTCCCGACGAGAACGATTGATATGTGGACCCAATGTGGCTTGTGTCATTGAGCAGATCTTGGGTCAATACACCCTAGAAGACCCGTGAAGACCTCTACTCCAGAGTTTCTGTGGGTCCCATGTTGTTCCCATTCTGATTTGTGATATGAATAAAAAGATTTTGACTATTTCTGTTTGTTTTTTTTTTGTTTGTTTGTTTGTTCTCGCATTGAGCTGCTGCCCAGCATAGTTAGACAGGCTTGAATGGTGGTTTGTAGGATGACTTTGAAATTGAAGAAGAGGAAGAGAGGAGAGTGCGAGCTGAACCAAGGGTCAGATGGAGGAAGCTGAAGGAGGAAAACCATTGTGAAATTCAGGGTGGAGGTGAGACAGGCACTTGAAAGAGGTGAAGTGGTGCTGGCAACTGGACAGCTACTGCAGAAGTGGTGAGGAAGGCAGGACGGTACTGGGTGTGACATCTGGATAGACAAAGGAAGACAAGGAGACTTGGCCACGGAATGAGGAAGTCTGGGAAAGTGTACGGTGGAAGACGTTGGCGTAAAAGAATTGTAATATTCAGAGAGATGAAGAAAGTAGACCAGACTAGGTCTGTGAAGAATGTGAAGGAGAATATAAGGAGAATGTGAAGAAAGAGATGGGAAAGGCAAAGTAAGAGGCGTATATTGAGCTGTATGACAATTGGGTTGTATTGAGCAATGATGGATGCGTTCAACACTAAGGAAGGAGAAAAAAGACTTGTACCAACTGGCCAGATAGAGGGACTGAGCTAGGAAGGACATGCAGCAGGTTATGGAGATAAAGCATGCAGATTGAAATGTGCTGACAAGTGAGGAAAGTGTGTTGAGAAGGTGGAGGGAGTACTTTGAGGAGCTCGTGAATGATGAAAATGAGAGGGAGAGAAGGCTGGATGTTGTGGAGAGTGAATCAGGAAGTGCAACAGATTAGTAAGGATGAATTAAAGACAGCTATGAAGAGGATGAAGAGTGGAAAAGCAGTTTGTCCCGATAACATATCAGTGAAGGCATGAAGTCGGTTAGGCAAGATGGAAGTGGAGTTTTTATTCAGATTATTTAATAACATTTTGAAAAATGTGAGGCGCCTTTGGAGTAGAGAAGACGTGTACTGGTACTGAGTTTTATGAATAAGGGTGATGTGCAGAGTTGTAGTAACTACAGAGGCATAAAGTTGATCAGCCACAGCATAAAGTTATGAGAAAGAGTAGTGGAAGCAAGGTTAAGAGAACAGGTGAAGATCTGTGAACAGCAATATGGTTTTATGCTGAGAAAGAGCACTACAGATGCACTATTTGCTCTGACAGTGCTGATGAAGAAGCATAGAGAAGGTCAGAAGGAGTTGTATTGTGTGTTTGTGGATTTACAGAAAGTTAATGATAGGGTGCCAAGAGAAGAGTTGCAGTATTGTATGAGGAAATGTGAAGTGACAGAGAGCATGGTGCAGGATATGTATGAAGACACTGTGACAGGGGTGAGAGGCACAGCAGCAATGATGGACGCATTCCGGGTAGAGGTTGGATTACATCAAGGTTCAGCTCTGATCCCTTTCTTGTTTTTAATACTGATGGACAGGATCAAACAGGAGTCTCTGTGGACTGTGATGCTCGCATATGACATTCTGATCTGTAGTGAGAGCAGAGAGCAGTTAGAGACGAACCTGGAGAGGTGGAGGTATGCTCAGGAGAGAAGGTGAATGAAAGCCACTTGGAGCTAGACAGTACACGTGTGTGAAGAGAGGGAGCACAGAAGAATAGTGAGGTTGCAAGTAGTAGAGGTTGAGAATGTACAACCCCAAATCAGAAAAAAATTGGGACGATATGGAAAATGCAAATTAAAAAACAAAACAAAACAAACTAGCAAAAAAAAAAAACCACAGTGATCCTTACATTTACTTTGACTTCTATTTCATTGCAGACAGGATAAACCCAAGGTATTTCATGTTTTCTTTGGTCAACTTCATTTCATTTGTTAATATCCACCCATCGCTGCATTTCAGGCCTGCAACACATTCCAAAGAAGTTGGGACAGTGGCAATTTAGGGCTAATAATGACGTAAAAAATGGAAGATTGAAAGGCATTTCCATATTTCTCCTTCCACAGTGCATAATACCATTAAATGATTCAAGGAATCTGGCGGAATTTCAGTCCGTAAAAGGCAAGGGCACAGGCCTAAGATGGACACCCATGATCTCCAATCACTCAGACAGCACTGTATCAAGAACCGCCATTCATCAATATACATAAGCTGATATAACCACATAAGCAAGGGATTACTTTGGGAAACCTTTCTCTAGCACTACAATATGAAGTTACATTCACAAATGCCACTTAAAACTTTACTGTGCAAAAAAGAAGCCTTATATTAGCCTTGTCCAGAATTGGCGCCAACTTTTCTGGGCTCGGCAGCATCTGGGTTGGGCCATCAGACAGTGGAAATGTGTATTGTGGTCAGACAAATCAATATTGCAGACCTTTTTTTGGAAGAAATAGACACCATGTGTTCCAGACCAAAGACGAAAAGGACCATCCAGACTGTTATCAGCAACAAGTCCAAAGGCCAGGGTCTGTCATAGTAGGAGTTATGTCAGTGTCCTTGGCAAAGGTAATTTACACTTCTATGATGGCAGCATTAATGCAGATTTTAGGGCAATATATGCTGCCTTTAAGATGACATGTTTTCGAGGGACGTCCATGCATTTTTCAACAAGACAATGCAAAACCACATTCTTCACATATTACACAGTATATTATGCGGAGTAACATTAACTCTGCCGGGACTACATTTGGTCCCACTCACAGTAGAGTTATATAAACTCAATCACAGAGTGAAATTAACTCTATCATAGTAAAAATGACTGTTACTAGAGTTGAACAACCTGATAGGGTACCATGATAGAGCTGAATTAACTCTATGATAGAGTTTATATCACCCAGTTTGGAGTGGGACCAAATGTAGTCCCGGCAGAGTAAATGTTACTCCGCAAAATTTACTGTGTACAAAGGCATGGCTGCAGAAGAAGAGGTTATGGGTACTGGACTGGCCTACCTGCAGGCTTGACCTTGTGAATGTGTGGAGAATTTTGAAACAAAAAAATGCTACAACAGTGACCCTGTACTGTTGCACACCTTAAAACGTGTTTGAAGGAAGAATCGGACAAAATAACACCTCGTCGCTTGGTATCTTCAATGCCAAAATGCCTTTTAAGTGGTGTGAGAAGGAATGGCAACATTACAAAGTGGTAAATGCTTTACCCATGTGCTGCAGGCCTTAAATGCAGGAATGGATGTATATTAACAAATGATGTAACGTGTGTTAGAGAGATGAAGAAGAGAGTGCAGGCATGGTGGAGCAGGTGGAGAAGAGTGGCAATGAGTGATTTGTGATCGAAGGGTACCTGCAAGATTGAAAGGGAAAGTTTACAGTTCAGACCAGTTATGTTGTATGGCTTAGAGGCAGTGGCGATAAAAACAAAAAAAAAACACAGGAGGTGGAGCTGGAGGTGGCAGAGATGAAAATACTGCGATTTTCCTTGGCAGCGAGTTGGAATTACTTGGAATGATTATATGAGAGATACAGCTCGGTTGGATGTTTGGAGACAAAGTGAGAGAGATGAGTTTGAGATGGTTTGGACTTATGCAGGGTTATACTGAAATAAAGAAATACCTTCATGTCAATTTTTACATGTAGTGTCATTCGCATGATAACGCCTTTGATCCCATCACTTTGAGTGCACTCTCATTGCATGTATGCATGTGCATATTTCTTTTTTAATTCCCCCCTCACTTCATTGAAGATAAATATCTTGATTCAGGGTGTGTGTGTGCCGGAGGAGTTCTCAGTACTCAGCAGGAAAGCGTTCCATTAAAATTGGCAAGAGGTTTTCATGGGGCTCTTGTTCACCCAGTGCTCGTTTGGCTCTTGATCTCACCGTGCGACGAACACTTGTGCTACATTAAACGAAAGCCCAGGTGCCCACTGCCTACAGAGCATACGCAGATGACTGGGTAAAAAAAAAAAATTAAACAGACTCCCGAGGCTGCCATATAACGCAGACTTCAGAGAGAAAACTTTTTAAGTGCACCATATAAAATTAGAGCAGTGATAAAAGGAAAATGATGTTTTGTTTAAAGAAGTAGGTGACATAGCTTATGTGAAGAAAAAGTAGAAAAGTTTTGTGAACTGTGTCATTTTTAAGGTCCTGACTGAACCCCAATATTATTTAAATAAAAATGTTCCCAACAAGTATTTTTGAAAAATATGAGATTCAATTTACTCAACCAAAAACTGTTTGTATTCTTTTTAGGTAGTTCAACAAGATTTAAACCTTTTGGATTTTCAGTACTGTTTTAGTAATAGTGGTGTGTCATGATGAAAGAATGCTTTTTTACATATTTTAATTGTTTAAATCATTAAAATTACAATATAGATACAATATAACAATATAGAAGTATAGAATATGGAAACACATAATGACTTATTTCCAACATAATTTTCCATGATTTATTACAAATAATTTTGATGGTGGACACATAATATTCAGATATCATGCACTTTAAGTTCATGGGAGACATTGGCTTTTGGTCATTCTGGTATAGCATTAAGATCAACTTGTTGATACTTAAAATGGTTTTTGAAAGGAACACTTCCACTGTCAATAATAAATGTGTGCATGAGAGAATTCTGAGCAGTCATGTTGTTTGATTATACAGTGAGTGGTAGTAGTTCCCATTGATATAAAATGAACCAGACGGTGTCCCCCACATGGGTATGAAAGAGCTCAGCTTCCTGGGAAATGTTATACCAGTGTTGTGAAGGAGATTCAAACTGAATGTTGAACCTCAGATTGAAGAGGAACGATACAGACCTTGTCCAGTCATCCAGTTCATTACTCTTACTAGTGTCATGGAGGGGCACCAAGGATTGCTTATCCACCTGGCCTATATGGTCTACAAATGTTTTGTGGACTCAGAGAAGTTACATGCCCATGGCTTTTGGCATATTTTATAGAGTGTTTTACAGAAATTTGGGCTTTAATGGGCATTGTTCAATACTATTCATTGAAGGGAGAGTTGTGTCTATATGCTCAGCAAAACATCAGATATGCTTTCATTTGGTGTTGGACTTCACCAGAGTTGAACCCGCTCATTGATCCTGTTTGTTATTTTCATGGATATAATAACAATGTACAGCTGAATTGGATAGTGTCCATTATCGAGGTCTCAGGATTGCATTTCTGTTGTCTGCACCTGATGCATGGACTTCTGAGCATTACCCCCGGTGCATGTTGGAATATTTTGCAGCAAAATGTGAGCACATTGGAAAGACTCTTTCCAAATCTGAGGCCATGGTTCTCTGGAAACCCAAACCCTTTGGGTTGTGGTAAGGTGATTGCCCCAGGTAAAGATGAAAGATTGACAGAATCATTAAGATTAGAGAGCATTAGATTAGATTAGATTAGATTACAGCATTAAGATAGCATCAGCAGAAATGCAGATGCTTTGAACTGCCATGGTGAAGAAAGAGCTGAGATTAAATGTAAAGCTTCCACTTCACTTATGTTCTAGCTGTCAGGTAGAGAAGGTGGCTATAGCTAGAGCAGGTCACTCTGTGGCATGGACCTAAACACTGGAGTTCAATTCCAGGTGTGCCCAATTCAGGCTTCTACATGCTTGGACAAGACACTGGATCATCCCATTCCAGGTTAGATCAGGTCACATCAGGTCTGGGAGCATGGGGTAATGGTTTGGGTTAGGGGGTTTGGGTGGGCACCAGAAGATTTTCAGATTTCAAAGTAGGCCCCAGCGTTCTTAAGTTTGGGAATGGTGGGCCTAGAGGTTAGAGAGACGGGCATACAGAAGATCCTCAGTTTAATT
The DNA here is from genome assembly GCA_900302635.1 of Chatrabus melanurus. Classification (NCBI taxonomy): domain Eukaryota; kingdom Metazoa; phylum Chordata; class Actinopteri; order Batrachoidiformes; family Batrachoididae; genus Chatrabus; species Chatrabus melanurus. The sequence goes on from OMMV01190482.1 coordinate 11,664, forward strand.
CCCCATCAGACCAGAAAATAAATAAGATCCCTTGTGCAAGGTCCTTAATCCCCAAGTTGCTCCCGGTGTGTAGTTGAGTGCCTTGCATGGCAACACACTGATATCAGTGTGTGTGTGTGTTTGAATGGGTGAATGTGAGGCATCATTGTACACTGTAAAAATAATCAAGTAGATCTTTACCTAAATTGGTTGCAACTGAGCTGAACCTTCTTTAAGTAAAGGTTTGCTATACCTCTGCAATAGACGTTGACTTTAGTGAGCAAACATCTACTTAATTTGGGTAAACGTTGGGTAGAAAACGTTCAAGCATACTGTGGTGAATTTTTACCAGTGAAGGGTATAGGTTTACTTATCGTGACTATAGGTTTACTTTAAAATGGTTCAAGCTTTACTTAAAATAGGGCCAACATTTTCTCATTGGGGGCAACTTTTTCTAAAAGTAATGTGAACCTTTACTTCATATATTCATTCATTTTGTATTCCTGCTGTGACTTTGCCTTACAACCTGTACAGGCAGCCAGTCCATCGCAGGGCCACATATAGACAGACAAACACATTGACACTCCCAGTCACATCTACAGTCAATTTCGAGTCACCAAGTCACCTAACCTGCATGTCTTTGGAAGTGGGAGGAAGCCGGAGCACCCAGAGGGAACCCATGCAAACTCCACACAGAAAGGACCAGGTCGGAAGCGAACCTGGGATCTTCTCGCTGTAAGATAACAGTGATAACCAATAAGCCATCATGCTGCGTATTTGATATATTATGGCATGGTTAATTACTTGTTTGCATATGTTTACGTTTTATGTTTTTATGTTTGTTTTCCATCTTTTTCTTTTCTTCTCAGATGTCCACATGTATACATATGTAGACTAGTCTAACTCTATACCAGTAGTTCATTTCTTCTTTTAAGACCGTATACTTTTTTCCAAGCCCATTGGCATCATAGATAGTCATACCCACAATGGTCACATGACAGAGTTGTAGGCCTGGGCCTCGAAAACTTGAAGAATATTTTTGTAGATCACTCAATCTGGAAGGGAGCTGCTACTGTGCTCAAAACCCGTGCAAAGAACAATAACTTCATTTAAGTAAACCTTCACCACAGGAAAATGTTGCTCTGATGTACAAAGTAAACGTTTGCTATGGGAAGTTTGCGGGAATCACTTCAGTGATTGTTTACCACTGGCTACTAGACATTCACTTTGCACAGTGTGAGGTTATAACTAACATGAGTAAACCTTTACTGTATCGTTTTACAGTGTAATGCACTTTGACCCCCTGTATCAGATGGAAAGGTACAAGAGAAATACAGTCCATTTATTTGTATTTTCATCCTGACACCTTTCACCCAGAACAGCTTTTTTTTCTGTGCTGTGATGAGCTGCTGTCTCAGCAGTCAGTTACTGATATGATGCTTTGCGCACCTTCTACGTGTTGGCGTTTGCAGCAAATCATCCACATGCGCCTGCAGGAGAAGTGACAGTCTCGTCTTTGAGGTGATGTCAGCTCACCTCTGGCAGGATAGCTTTGGACATGCTGGGTTAATGTGTGTGTGGAGAAAAGTAGAGTGTGACTTTGGTTTCTATGTGTGCATGCTTTTCAGTTAGAGAACACTTAAAAATATTTGTAACATTGAATGTGCTTTGGTAAAAAGGAATAGGTTTGCGTTTAATAAGTGTGCATTCATGTACTGACTTGATATGCCTCCAAAGACTGTGTTTGTGAGGGTGTTGTAGGTGTGTTGACACTGCTCCCTGTCAAAGGCGATTTGAGGCCAGTTCAGTCACTGTCAGGGCCGAGGCCAAGTGGGTTGCAGGGCGTCTGTGTTTATCAGCTCTGTTAGATCCTGTCATCCACCAGGCTCAGAGCACAGCACAGGGGACCGATCATCATCTTCTCCAGCAGGTAAAGAACATTGAAGTGACAGGAAAGGACCTCCAACCGCACATGCATGCACACTTGAAGAATACCTAAACTGTTGGTCACTGTCAGTGGTAACTCGTCAGTAACTTTTGAAATAACAAGTGCTCAATTCAAAAGAAAAGTACTCATCAAAATGTTTAACAAACTACGGAAGTATAGACTGCTTAAGATATTATTTCAAGTCTTCTCTTCAGAAGCAAGACGTCCACAACAACAAACACATTTTAAAATGAAACATTAGTGCAACAATGAGACAAGTGTAGGCTTTTGTGAGTTGAATCAACCATCACACTCTCTTTGGAGGATCCTTGGGTACCACTGGCATGCCTTTATGCCAAATGAAAGGTTTCTTAGAGAGACTCAGATGAGGTGTATCACTTCAGCTACGACATTTTGCCCATGTGGTGCATTTGTATGGACATGAACCAGCATGTTGGTAGCTCAGAGTTGAGGACCCCAACAGCCGAAAAACACCAAGGGGACACCCGTTTTCACATGGCCATGACAGATAGAGGGTTACTTTTGAGAGGGGGAATGGACCAGTTGTCAGCCTGGGTGGTTGTCATCCATGACCCAAGGCAATTCCATGGTGTGGTAATGCAGCGATGTGCATCACCACGCAAACTCCCAGACCTGACCTGATCACCAGTCACAGCTTCATGGTGAAGTGGCACAGATAAGGATTTTCTTTAAAAAATAAAAGATGCGAAATGTCAGCTATGGCTTGCCAGAAGGCAAATGGAAGACCGGAGTCTCGAATTGATCTGTTTTCTTATATTAAAATCCTTTTCTGCTCCTCTACAACATGAAGCTGTGACTGGTGTGACATAATTGTATTATCCTGTTTCCCCAATCACATCCACATAAGTCTATGTAGAAGTGATTGATTAGAGTTGTCATGGGTGTCTTGGTGGCTTCCCTCACAAGTCTTCTTTTGGCATGGTCACTCAATTTTTGATACCTGCCTACTCCAGACAGATGTACCACAGAGTGCCATACTGTTTGTATTTCTTAAAGATTGATGTAAATGAAGTCCAAAACATTTTCAGTGACTTGGAAATGTTCATGTGTCCATCCCCTGATTTGGCTAAAGAAAATTGGCTGTAAAAGTGATGAATTAATCCAGATATTTAGAATTATGTTATTTTCTCCAATTACTTATGGACTGTGAAAATGGAGAGACAGTGTATAAAGATGGCTGTAATTCCTTAATGGTTCATGAAATATTTTTGTTGAACCCTCTGAATTAAAACTAAATGTCCACATTACAAGCAAACTGTGATTGTGTCATTTCAATTGTGGTGATGTACAGGGGCAAAATTGCAAAAAAAAAAGTTTCACTGTCCAAATGTTTATGGACCTGACTGTGTCCTCATGTGCCATGCAGAACTAGCTGCCTCATCAACAATTGACGTCATAAAGGTGTGCTTCTTTGCATCAGTCATGTGTTTGTGAATGTGCCTTATTTTAACAACAGATGTCAATCTTTTTATTTTAGTTGTCTGTTTTGGTAAAACCTCGTGTTTGCGTGGGTTCCCTCCGGGTGCTCCGGCTTCCTCCCACTTCCAAAGACATGCAGGTTAGGTGAATTGGTGACTCTAAATTGCCCGTAGATGTGAGTGAGCGAGTGAATGTGTTTGTTTGTCTATATGTGGCCCTGCGATGGACTGGCAGCCTGTCTAGGGTGTCCCCCGCCTCTCGCCTAATGACCGCTGGGCTAGGCCCTAGTACCCTGTGACCCTTAAATGGAATATGTGAGTTCAGAAAATGAGTGAATGTTTTGGTAAAAGCATATAGTTGGGAAATGGCTCTTTGCCGAGGCCTATTCAAGGCTGAGCAAATGGAAAGTTATAATCCACACTATGATATATGGTAAATAAATATTTGCAATTCTTTATAGATATCAATAACCTCCTTTAGCCTCCGTGTCAAATTCTCACCAGGAACTTCAAACTTTTCTTTATTTAATTTGTTTTTTCTTCAAATCTAGAATGTGATTCTGCAGATTTGTGGAATTACATCTTTGGATTTTTAACAGTTTTGCCATAGATTTCTGTTTCCATTACATGAATGCTTTAATTGTGTAGTAATTTTTTTGCCTCCATGCTAATCCACAAGGCCTGTGAGGCTACATGTGAGGCAGTGATACACCCAGAGACAGAAGTTATTTCAAACAAACATATGTTCATTGTATTCTCATGTTGAGCTTACCCACTGGACAAAATTATGCAGGAAAAACATGTCCATCAAAGTATTTGTTTTTAAAGACTTCATTGCTTTTCAAGTATGATACCAGTGGGTAAATGAGACAGCATGCAAATAAATACATAAGAGCTATAAAAGACAG